>NW_022261649.1:174016-193952 GCF_009602425.1 Actinia tenebrosa
TATTACGTGTCTTGTACTGTGTTGTAAGCCAGTAGTTACTCGAGTCTATTACGTGTCTTGTACTGTGTTGTAAGCCAGTAGTTACTGGAGTATATTATGTGTCGATCGTGTGCTCTCGTACGAATGTGGAAGTACCTTACCTTGATGATATATAACTGCGATCAAAATCTGTCAGAAACACGAACTATATGGGATGATTTTAGCAATACWGGCTGTGTAAAAAGGTAAGGAATACAGTATTTGCAGGGGTCAACAGGCGTTCCATTCGGCAAACCCAGAAGAGGTTGGGCGCTAGCTTTATCGCTTTTTACAAAGGTCAGTAACATCTGGTTACAAGGACTTTACAACTTTCAGTAAGCACTGACTCACAACGTACGGGACGGGTGAAAGCAAACCATCACGGGTCTTTGAAACCTCGTACGTCTTTGAATTTTCTTTCCAGAGCCAAATTTTAGTCATGACCCTTCTCTCGCATCCCTATAGAACCGAGAAAGTTGCATTAGAGGTTAGTCTTCGCGTCTTTAAGCCATGAAATTTGCCTGTATTCACATACTACCTCGCTTGTTCTGACCCGTACTTGGAGCTCACTGTACACCAGTTATTATTTCTTACTGGTGAGGGAAAAAATCCTTAAAACGGGCTAAATTCAAAAAATAACCACGCAGAGCGAAAGAAGTGCTATTTCKCAATGATAGGGTAAAATTTCGAGGCTTTWTTKCACGTTTTGATGATTTTATTGAAATGTTTGATGATTCCCCATACATTTCCTTATAACAGGACACCACRGAAACCAAGCTTGGGCTACCTGTGATTGACTGTACATGCTTTCAGCTGTTAGAAGTGCTTATGACGTCATTTGTTCATAAATACTAAAAATTTTCAACCAGTCATGCCTTACTAWTAACGAATTTGACTTCGAAAAAGAGCCTTCTCATCAACAAAATGGTGTTAAGTTAAGAGACTATCAGTTATAAAAGATTTCTTACCTTTAAAGCTCTATTTATACCAGCACAAAGGGCCCAGTAACCTTCGTAATCCTTGCCCTCGAAGCTCACCTTCCATGGCTCGTATTCATCGTCCACCCAAAACGAAAAATTTAAACAGTCCAGAACAAATATCCAATCAACTGTCTCCTTATTCATTTCTTTAGGATGCAATTCGTGCTCTTTCCATACTTTGAAGCTGTATTTATTCGTTTTCAGGCAGTCGAAGATTATTTTGGAGGTGTTGACGACGCCATGTTGGGATATGGACACATCTTTGCTGTTTGTTGAAATTAATTCTGCTGATCTTCGTGGACAAAGAGCGGAATTTTTCGCATCCATTTGGCCTTAATTAATTGATTTCAACTACACTACTTTACCACAAAATACACAAAACTTMAAATTTACAAAAAGGAATTCAAGCCAAAAACCGGCTTCGTAAGAGTAGTAAAGCCACGTGTGACCAGCGAGGTCGGAGAATTTAATTCCAAGGGCTTTCGCCCGGAATAACCTCGTTCCCAAGCACTACAACTTACCTATATTATCTTCTACTATTTCATTAGTGCCACGCGGTCCACATACTCTCACGTGTATTGTACGTAAGGACGAAACTGTTCCTCTCTAGGGAAGCGACAGTACGTTTTGACGCTTAGCTGACAAAACCTTCCCCCTCTCTACTTAGGTTAGCAAGAGGTATTTTTTGACGTGAATAAATATTCATTCTTATGACTATTTACTTTTGCTGCTAGTGAAAATAATTCTTCTTATTTCTAGCACTTAAAAATAATTTTTTGGGCATTAATTTTCCAGTGTCCCCGAAATGATGGATGAGGGGTCGGGGAGGGATTGGTCCAAAAAATTCCCCCGTGCACTTGATGCTATAAAACTGGATGCCCGAAAAAGGTTTGCGATATTTTCGAAGATCTCTTCGTGTTTAACTAAYGTTCTATGGAAAAAAAGTTTATGACAAAAAAACTAAGCAAATGCTAGTGCCTTGAAACCTAATATCCAAACATACCATATAAAGCTGGAAAAGAACACGTGACTGGAAAGTAAACAAACTAAAAAGGTTGGATTGACGGAAGGAGACGATTAACCGCGCATCCCTACTGTTATTTAAGAGTCTTGCACTTATTTTCTTTAATATTTACTGAATGAAAGATTCACRACCGAGGTCTAGGATTTCTTAGACTCGACAAGGCTTTACCGTTCAAAATATCGTCACTTCAACGACTAGACTTTCATTCAAGATTTGGTCAGGTTTGACGTCTATTTGAAACCTCGTTCAGGTAAGCGGAAAAGCAGTCCGATTCAAACATTTGCCAGTAAAAATATGTTGTACGATTATGATTGTAATCGTTTTTAAGCATGGAATTAAAATGAACAAAGATCTTTTCATTATAATAAACGACTGCAGATTCGAGTTCAACGATACTGAAGACATGAGCTGTCTTGAGGTCAGCTAAGATGTCAAATTCAAAGTTAAACGATCAACATTTATTCCAGCTTATGAAATTTTAAAATTCATGTCAAATTAGATGGATGGATAAACATTAATAAGCTTGCATTCTTTGTTTCTATGAATTACTTTTTAATTCCTTGAGGTTTGATATCGAAATATTTTACAATTCTTACGAAGAAACTATTTTATGATCGCGCAACGTCAGTTTGTGCTCATCACAGCAAAAAAATTGAAAATTTTGGTTTCATTTTATAAATTACTTAATCCCATATTTTCTCAGAGGATAAAAATGTGATTTTAAARTTTATTTAAGTCTTTAAGGCTTTAAATTAATCTGTTTTAAATAGTATTCGCATAGAACCGAGATGTAAATGATAGTAATTTAATATTTGCTTATATGATTTWCACAAGAGCTCCTTTTGTTAAATACATTGTTTATATTACAAGAGCAAAAGCGATTAGACCTTTTGAGTGAAAACAAAGAGCTAGAATTTAAACAAGCTTAGAAGYTCGAGGGYTTTTATGATTGTTGTTTGGATTTACTTTGTGTCATGTCATGATCTTGTTCATAGTTAATTACCCTCTATTAACTATGTCTTGTTTAAGTACTTTATTTCAATGTCATGTTTGTAAATGTAAGGTAGTGTTTCAACCTCTTCTCTTATTCATASATTTACCAACTTATAATACACTCAACAAAATTACTCGACTCTGATTGGTTGAGAGGAGTACAATTATAGCGTTAATTGTACTCCGTAGGAGTACCGAATTAAGTCGCTATGGCAACACGGCCAAAACAATTATATTCTAGCATTTTGTACTTAAAAAAACATGAATAAAATTATAAAGCCGTAAGAACTAATCTTTTTTATGCATTTCAGTTGCGCGATGGACTGAWAATCGGACGCCAAATAGACAAAGATGAACGGCGTCGCTTCGCATTTTTTACTGAAATTTTGTTGAGTGAACTATAAACAAAAAATCGCACGATCTTCTCGTACAATTTGGAATTAATAGACACTCATAATGTTTTGAAAATTCTTTAATTGCACTCGCCTAAAGGCTCGTGCAATTACAAGAACTTTCAAAACATTACTCGTGTCTATTAATTTCCAAATTGTACAAGAAGATCGTGCGATTTCCTATACAAATTATAWCTTAAAATAATTATAATTTTGATGTGATTTTTTAAACCAAAACTTTAAAAACTTTAAAACTTTAATTTTAACCAAGATCTTCTCTGCTTGTCTCTAATTCTTTTGAATTAATATCTCTTAATAAGTGATTATTATATGTTTATCATTTATAGGTYTATATCAATAAATAATGACATCATACAGAACTCCTTCCCCTTACCGTGAGCGACACAGCTCCTGGGAAGAAACAGACCTTATTTCCCAGAGGAGACATTTTGATGACCCCTATGACCATCCAACTWCTGGTTATTGCAATGACACTGGACATTCATTGTATGATGAAAATGAGGGCTATTTGGAGAATGAGAGAAGAGAATACATAGATTATAGAGATAGGAACCAAGACCTTAGAGAACAGGATGGTGAATATAGGCATTTTGAGGTATGAAGTTCTAATAATTATAAATTTTATAATTGCCATTAATACTATTGAAATTCTAATTTACCTTGTTGGGAGAGGGTTTGAGAGAGGATGTAGTTTCAGGCACCCTTATAATGATAAGGTGTACAAGTCTAAAATATTAGTGTTGGTTCTAAAAAACATCAATGCTTCCCTCATCCAGGAGTACTGGAATTTCAAAGGGGTGGGTGTGCCTGGGAAAGGTATATTAAATCACTCTTTGGGCAGCATTAAGTTACCCATTGTGATTGAGAAATCTTTGTTTCATTTTGTTTTGAATTTTTTTTATCAGAATAAAGGACAAAAATATCTTAATGACAATGTTACTTTATAACTGCAACAGTCCCACTTTTCCCTCCAGACAGAGTACTGAAYTGCAGAAGTTGGAGCTGAGTAGTCTGAGAGAAACCTCTGAGCATCCACAGGAATCCGAAAATGCCTCTTTACAGAGTCTGTAAGGAAATGTGGGATTGCTTGCAGTATGCATGGAAGATATTAAGATGTGTTTGTAATAATTCCTTTTACTGTTCCCTGCACCATCTTGAAAGGTAGCCACGSCTTTGTATYGAAGCAAGACAAACAGTGAGCTTGCAATGATAGAGACCTTTTTTTTAACACCTTGAACAGTTACTCAAATGTCTCTATCATTGCAAGCTCATCATTTGTCTCACTTGGATGCAAAGGCACAGCTACCTTTGAAGATGATGCAAGGACTAGTGTAGAATTTATGAGGAGAGAGGGAAGTAAGTATTCTCTTCAGCTTGTGCATAATGTTTTCCACATGCCTTTCTCTGGACTTGCTGTCCAGGGATTAAACCCACATCAGTAGTTATGAGAGGTGAAACTTAGGAAGCATTACAAAAAATTCCAATGGGGCACCATGACAGTCTTGACAAATGTGCATAACAGAAACAGCTCCCAAATTAATGATCATCTCTTACTATTGCAGAGAGAAAATAAAAAACTATCACCACCACCACTTCTTCAGGATTTCATTCGAAATAAAGAAAGCTTAAGAGATCTAGATTCTGAAGCGTCATTACGTGAATCTAGATATTTTGATAGCGTAGATGAATACATAAGACAGCAACGCAAACTAGAGCACGCTGACGTGAGTAGAGAAAAGGAACGTTGCTTAAGAAGTCTTCGCGTTTTGGAACCTGTGATCCTAAACGATGACAGATCACGTGACCATGGTGGAGGGCTCAGATCACGTGACTACCGGGTCGATGAAAGATCACGTGAATACCGGGTCGAAGAGAGATCACATGAATACCGGATCGAAGAGAGATCACGTGATCGTGACTATAGGTCACGTCGCAATGATGATGATGATTATCATCGTAGTGATAACGCTGATGATTWTAGTTATCGGCGTAATGAGAGAAGATCTACGACGGAAGAGCTAGATTACCATGACAACACTGATCCTCGGCGTCATGGTTACCGCAGCGAACACGCGCGCAATGATCCTTACTACCAACGAGATAGCAGAAACGATGATGACAAAAGGAGCGAAGACATCTTATATGGATATCGTGATCGCCATCGACGCTGTACTGAGAGAGAATTACGCAAGCAAATGGATGAATATGATTCACACGGAAGGGCATATTCTTCAGAAAGGGGACGAGATAGAAGAGGCAGAGAATTTAGCCATGATGATAAAAATAAACACTCATATTCGAGTYGGTTAGTAAAAGATGAGAGATTTACAAGACCTGGTATGAGAAGTTATGACAATGAACCACAGAGAAGACCAGAAGGAGGTGTTCCGCGATTTAAGGGAGAGCCGCGAAGATTATCACGAGATCATTATAAAAGTCTTAGTCGCCATAGTCAACGACAGCGAGGTGGAACGCGTTCTAAAAGTCCAGGTATCCCCAGAAAAGGTTAGAATTATGTTACACTACAGTAATAGTCGATATTTGGTAAGAGGAAAATCTGGAACGGAAATATTTGTTAGTGCTCATGATCTCTGTTATAATCATCTTGGTGTGAGTTTGTGAAGTCAAACAAATATATGAAATTTGATTTCACATATTATGTAGAGTCAGTCTTTTATATCGAGGTCAGAACGACGCAGAACACAATTTCTCACGAGAAAAGACAGATTGATTTAAGCGTTCAGCGTCTTAGTTTTCTATACATTTTAGTACGGTCGATAATTTTTCACTTTTTTCCATTTATAGCTCATTCTCACAGTARTTCCCCTGCGAGAAAGAGCCCTCCTTTCAGCGGAAAAGCACCGACCCACGAGAAAAACCCGAAGAGAAAAATGTCTACGTACGAATTGAATGGAACAAAAAGACGAAAATGCGATGTAAGACAACCCAATGCTTCTCTCAAGAGCCAAGAAATACCCAATGCCCAGCTCATCACTCGTGATCAATTCTTGTCACGTGATATCTTCAACTYTACAAAGTACTCCAGTCGCGAGTCAGAATATAAAAGAACTAGAAGTAGTGACATAGSGTTTCGTGACTGCACCTCGTCACGGAATTCTTGTGGAGAGCGTGATCTTAGGGATGAACTCAGTGATTCACGCGCAGCGGCTGTAGAAAGAAAACCACTTCACTTTGAACATTCCGTCTCTGATTAYGAAGAGCGTCCCAGTACGGCAATTTCGACGAGAATAATCGACAACRACCCACCTGCTATTCGAAGCATTGTGCAGATACCAGCTAAGAAATTCCAAGACCTTCACGAAAGCTGTACCAAGAATAAAGAAGAAGTCGAAATTCAATCCGCGCAAGTAAAGAGAAGCATAACCCCAGACCCCGTCATTAAATCTCGTGCCAAACAGGTAAGTATCACACCCAATGCTGAACCACAATCTGTTGCGACTAGTCAGCCTGTGAGGACCTCGGAGGTGCTCAAAAGAAAGGTCAGTATTTGTAGCGGACGTGCACCTTCAACCCTTCTGGGTGCGGTCGAGAAACCCAAAGTGGAGCTCCTGGCTGATGACTTGCGGCTCTTAATCATGTCACGTCGATTGAGACAACAAAAAGAAACTACTCCATCCCTCGATGAAAACCTGGCCGAGAAGAACGAAACACTACTGATGTCTCYTCCTCGAACCGAACAACAATTTCAAGTCAGTAGCGAAAGACGAGGTAAGTAAAGTTTACCTACTTCATTGCATTCAGTTTGCTGCAGTGTAGAAGGAGAGTTTGTTAATGAAAAATGCTCATCGTTTCGCTTTGGTTAAGGTTTCTCTTTTAGGACTCGTAAAATAGATATGGAACGGGCTTGGCCGCTTACTTAATGGGCTCAATATCGATGACCTTACTGAATTTTTCATTAAATTACTTGTATACCAGTGACGAATCCAGGTGGTATCCTGCAGTGCAATGGACACTTCCCTAACACCGTAAATTACTCTTAGCTTTTTTGAAGCAAAAGAAATATTTACGATGCATGATATCTCTATATATACATTTCTTGATTTGGAACCCCCCTCCCCCTGTATCCGCCCCTGTATATATATCCTGCCTTCTAGAGRCTCTCTTGCTTAACTGCTTTGAAGAATGTCACTACATAATGAATTGTTTCAGCTATTTTTGCTCACCCCAAACTCAACATCCCAGGCAGAACCGACGGCATGGTTGAATTGTCTTACYCAGACTCAGAAGCAAGTACAAACGAAGAGAGTGCACCGCCTGCCCCTACAGGCCACGCTTGTCGTAAAGTAGTCATGAGACGTCAAGTAATTCTAGATTACGGCAACGAKAAGAGTCATCCAAGAACCTTGCACCTATCGCTTTACAAAGAAAAAGGAAAAAAGAAGTTAGGCAACGAAAAAGAAAGTTCTGGGAATTCTAATGTAAGTTTAAACTAATTTTGTTGATTATTTTCTAAGAAAATAGTCAGGTACAATGATAAARATGGTTGGGAATTTTTCTCTTTTTAATTAGTATTGCTGGAAGCTTTGTTACACGTTCTCATTGCAACATTGTTAAAATAGGATGTCTCAACAACTACTACCAACTGTAGTATAAATGTCTGTAAGGAGTGCCGCGAAAATAAACTATTCCTTGCGATTCAATTGCTATGACAGCGTCTTCCTTTTTGTAGCAAAGCGCGGAAACTGAACTGAATATCTGTAAATTGCTTCGGTAATATAGATTTTTCTTTCAGAAGGCAATTTACGATATAAACTTTTAATTCGTAAGATTTCTTATATTGGGCAGATTGATGTTGACATGTCGATTGGAACGATGRTTTGATTAATTTGCCTCAAATGCAAACATTTATTTTTCAGGTTGTGCTTGAAGTCGTGTCTGAAGGTATGGCAAATCCCCCTGTACGYCCCAACCGTCCTCTCYTTAAARAAGATRATGRTAGTCTCTCAACAGTCGAAGTCGTGGACAACWCATTCGAATCCCAGRACAGTAGTCATGCTGCTGACGAACCTCAAAGACCAGAAGAATTAACTAAAGATGTAAATTGTTTCGAAGCTGACCAGGATGCTGCTGATGCTGCAAGCTCTTCGGTTGATCATAACGAGAATTGTAATTATTCGCAGCAAACAGAAGAAAACGTCTCGAAGCAACACATCCTTGATAATGTCTCGTCATTGGGTAAATACCARGAGACGAAAGCAGATTTAGAGGATATTCAGGAGAGTGAGCGTCTTAAAGAGGAACGTAATGGTGCGTGGGTGACCTCTTCAGAATATTATGAAAACGAACAGCAATTTTTGCAGCATGGCGAAGCATCTTACCGAGACTTGGTAAAAGTAGAGAGCGATGCCGTAAAAAAGAAYTTTTCGGAGCATTATGAAGAGGAGCAAAAGTCGTTTTCTCACTATGAGCAAGGATGTTCCAAGGAACTTCGGTACGATGCAGAGGAATGTGACATCGTAATGACTGAGAACTTTTTAGAGCATTATGATGAAGATCAGCCACTATCTCATTACGAGAAAGAATGTTCCCAGGAACTTCGGTACGATGCAAAGGAAAGTGACGCCATAAGAGAGAACCATCCAGACCATTATGATGAAGATCAAGCACTTTCTCACTACGAGCAAGAATKTTCCCATGAAGTTCAGTACGATGCAGAGAAAAGTGATGTCGTAAGAGAGAACCATTCAGACCATTATGATGAAGATCAGCCACTTTCTTACTATGAGCAAGAATGTTCCCATGAAGTTCAGTACGATGCAGAGGAATATGACGTCGTAAGAGAGAACCATTCAGACCATTATGATGAACATCAGCCACTTTCTCACTACGAGCAAGAATATTCCAAGGAACTTCGGTACGATGCAAAGGAAAGTGACGCCGTAAGAGAGAACCATCCAGAGCATTATGATGAAGATCAGCCACTTTCTCACTACGATCAAGAATGTTCCCATGAAGTTCAGTACGATGCAGTGGAGTATGACGTCGTAAGAGAGAACCATCCAGAGCATTATGATGAAGATCAGCCACTTTCTCACTACGAGCAAGAATATTCAAAGGAACTTCGGTACGATGCAGAGGAAAGTGACGCTGTAAGAGAGAACCATCCAGAGCATTATGAGGAAGATCAGCCACTTTTGTATTATGAGCAAGAATGTTCCCATGAAGTTCAGTACGATGCAGAGGAAAGTGACGTAAGAGACAACCCTCATAGAGAAGAACAACCACTTTCTTGTTATGACGAAGAATGTTCTCACGAAAGTAGGCACTTTCAAGAGGARAGCGATACCGTAAGGGAGAACACTTCAGAACAGCATGTTCTTCACTATGAGCAACAACCGTTCCAGGAACTTGGGACCTATCCAGAGGAGAGCAATACGGTAAGAGAAAACACTTCAGAACCCTACGAAGAACAACAGCATATTCCTCATTATAAGCAGCAATCTTACCAGGAACTTGGACACTATACAGAGGAGAGCTATGCCGTAAGAGAAAACACWTCAGAGCAGTATGAAAAAGATCAGCCAGTTAATTACTATGGGCAAGAATATTCTCATGAACTTGAGCACTGTACAGAGGACAGTGACGTTTTAAGGAAGAGCACTTCACGACATGAAGAAAATCAGCCACTTTGCCAAGAGCAACAATCTTACAGGGAGCTAGGGGAAGAATTTTCCCAAGAAAACGAATATTTTCCAAAAAATGGTACGATAAAAGATAATGGTTCACAATCTTCTCAAGAAGTTCAGCCAATTTTTCGTTATGAAGCTGCAGAATTTTCCCATGAAGTTAATGATCACTTTCCAGAGAAGAGTACTGATGATTTAACAGAAAGCTTTTCAGAACATCACAAAGAAGAACAGCAAGACAGTAAACAAGAATTTTTCCAGGAATATRAACAGTTTGCAGGAACTAGCGATGGTGTGATGGAAAGTTTCTCAGGACTCTCAGAGCAAGAATAYCAATCTTCTGACGATGAAGAAGAAACGACTTCCGAAAGCGGGGAAGGAGAATCTCTTAGCTCAGACGGAGAATCTTATAAAACGACAAGTGAAGAAGACAATTTTTATAAAACAAATGACTTTGGCAAGCAGCACAAGAATGGCGGTTTTGGGCAGCAATATGCCTATTATGGCGATGCAATGTCTGAAGCTGCATTTTCAGAGGTTAAAGCAAGTYGCAGTTCAGAATACCCTCCATCCACAAATGACCATCAATATAAGCATGGAARTGCAAAAGATGTTGAAGATTACGAATACTACGATGACTTTGAAGAGGATGCACCCGAGATGTCTAATGGTTATGACGTCATTCTGGCGCTTGAYAGCTTTAATAATGACGAAATTAATGTTGACACTAAACATTCTGAAAACTTTGATTTTAACAAAACTGGGATATTAGGACAGGATGGAGTTGCTGGCARAGACGATTTTCGGGGAGAACAAGAGGTTACTGAAGTCAATGGTTTTTCATACGACAGAGATGCGCAAAACGGTCATGAAAATGAACAAGACGTCATAGGCATTCCCAATACTGAAAAGGAAGACTTGGCTGAAAATACCGAACAGGAAAGCAGTGATAGGTCGCAGTTTACTGACAACATAGGTACGAAAGATTTCAGTCAAAGCGATAACACCCATGCACCCATGCAAGATAATATAACAACCACCATTGACTGCGATCAGATTACGTGCGAGAGCGATCGGAAAAGACGTTCTGACGAAGATCCCAGTATAGGCACGAGAGATATAAATSAAAGCGATGTTACTACTGCAGAAGATAAAAAAGCAATCACCATTAACTACGATCAGAGTACGTGCGAGTGCGATCGGAAAAGACACTCTGACGAAGATCCCAGTATAGGTACTGCAGAGGATAATATAGCAACCAATAACTTTGATAATTTATGCGAGTGCGATAAGAGAATAAGCCCTGAGGATGGCCGAGCTATAGGAACACAAGTATCCTCCCAAACTGTCGTCAAACAGTCTGTTAAAGATTTCTCTGTAAATAAAAAGTGCCAAGGATCAGATGAATGTGAAATTCAACATTACGACCTAAGCAGTCCAATCTTTACTTATGGAGAAAACGAAGCTCAAAAATTGAATGGGTCGCAGTATGATTCTGCTTTACCTACGAACCAGTATGCAATCGTAAATGTACAGAATGTCCCTTGTCATGAAAATAATAATGAACTGCAAGAGGCAAATCACTCTGCCTATCTGGTTAACAAAAGTAGTGGTTTGGTGTATGATCCTGCTCTATCTGCAAAAGATCATCCCACTGTAAATGAACATAATAGCCATTGCTCTGAAGATAATAATGAACTGCAAGAGGAAAATCACTCTGCCGATCTGCTGAACAAAAGTAGTGGTTCGGAGTATGATCCTGCTTTGCCGACGAAGGATTATTCCACTGTAAATGAACCAAAGCAGTATACTGATGGTAAAGATGACGTGCAAAAGATAAATGACTCCGCGGATATTTTGAACAGAAGTAGTAGTTCTGAATATGACCCATCTTTACCTACGAAAGATTGCATCATAATTGCACAGACTCAGACTCAGTATGATGATGAAGAAATGCAGCAGTCAAATCGCTCCCCGGAAATTTTGAAMAAGAGTAGTGGGTCTGAATATGATCCAACTTTACCTACGAAAGATAATGTTTCCTCGCAAGTAAACCATGCTAGCGATGACATCCAAGAGTTGCTTCATCTCGAGCTTAACAAAAGTAGTGGTTCAGAAATTGATGTACATATCCCGACGAAAGATTGTGACGTCATGAATGAGGAAGATTATCGGAGTGATGATGTCATTAAAAATTTGATTCATCTCGATCTTAACAAAAATAGTGGTTCGGAAACTGATGTACTTGTATCGGCGAAAGATCATGTCGTCACAAATGAGCAAGATTGTCATAGTGRTGATGTCATTCAAGATTTGGGTAGCCACGATCTCAACCAAAGGAGCGGTTCGGAAAGTGCTGTAGTTATACTTGCGAAAGATAATGACGTCACAAATGAGCAAGATTATCATAGTGATGATGTCATTCAAGATTTGCGTAGCCCCGATCTCAACCAAAGGAGCGGTTCGGAAAGTGAGGTAGTTATACTCGCGAAAGATAATGACGTCACAAATGAGAAAAATTATCAAGTTGATGATGTCATTCAAGATGTGCGTCATCCCGATCTTTGCAAGAGTAGAAATTCGGAAACCGATGTACATACACCAATGAAAGTTGGTGACGTTACTGAGCAAGACTATGCGCATTATGGTCGTACTGATAATGTAATTCAAGATTTGCATCATYCCGATCTTAACAAAAGTAGCGGTTCAGAATATGATCCACGTATTCCAACAAAAGATTATGACGTTACAAATGCGCATTATGGTCGTACTGATAATGTAATTCAAGATTTGTGTCATCCCGATCTTAACAAAAGTAGCGGTTCAGAATATGATCCACATATTCCGACAAAAGATTATGACGTCACAAATGCGCATGATTATCATGCTGATGAAGTCATTCAAAATTTGCATCATCCCGATATTAACGGAAGTAGTGGTTCGAAAACCGATGTTCGAACACCAACGAAAAATTGTGACAATGCTGATCAAGATTATCATAGTCATGAAGTCATTCAAGATTTGTATCATCCGGATATTAACAAAAGTAGCAGTTTGGAAACTGATGTGTGTATACCAACGAATGATTGTGACGTCKCAAATGAGCAAGATTATGATGATGGTGATGTTCCTCTAGAGTTGGTTCAGCCTGTTATTAATGAAAGTAACGAGAGCATTGATTCTGAATATGAGCCGCATTTGCAGTCGAATGATTATGAAAAAAGTGACTTTAACAGGGTCGTGGGAGATGGTGGGAGTACCGGTACCATAGCTGAAAAAGAACACTATAACTGTAGTCCGAGTCTACCAGAAAAAGATGGAATGCAAATCGAACACGACTCCCTTGACACACAAGAGTGTATTATAGTATTTTGTAACAATGATAAAACTTCTGACGACGCAAAGCCATCCTACGAAATGATCCTTCAAGAAGAATATCAGATCCTTGGCGCAGCAACTGAGATTTTCCTACCATCGGATATCGATGCAAATCACATTTGTATTTACCAATGTGTCGACTTTCAACTGCAACGGGTACTTTGTCCAACATCGATCACTGGGGATCAAGAAACAAGCCAGTTGTACCACAACTTGCAAGCTGGTACATTAGGCCAGGAAGATTTGGCTACAACCCATATCACAAGAAATGCAAGAAATCCGAGAGCAGCCATTGGTACCGCTACTGCCSCTTTAACTCGTGGAGAATACGCTATTGAAGAAAGTAGGGTTGTTCAAAATCAAATAAATTTAATTTTCTCGCCTATAAGTGATGAATATCAAGTTTCTTCACAAGAAGAAATTTCATGCCGACTGAATGTACAACAGGGCTCAATGCAGGCTCTTACGTGGCAAGAAAACACAACACAACGAACTGCACCTGAATGTGAATCCGTTGAATKTAATGACCCGGTCGAAGAACAAAACCCCGAGGCAGTTATTGAAATCACTATAGTGCAAAACAATGTTGGAATGTCCGCAGACGAGTCTAGCACTTCGACAGGTTTTTCTTCTGGTAAGTCAAAAGAGAGTGAGAAAGAAACTACACAAGAATCAGATAGCGAGAGTGACACGCCTAGAGCTGATCAAGGTTTGTTTGACAGAATGGCTGCGAGAAATTGGTCTTTGGCATCCTCTAAAAATCTGCCTACTAGGGAACCAGAGTCATATTGTTCGAGCGTACTCGTGGAAAATACGCAAAGAAATCGTCGTACAACGGTCATGGAATTCAAGCTCGAGTCCTCTGATGATCCRGATCTGATGTATATAGATGAAGTGCAGTATTTTGAAGGAGAGCAGCCAGTTGGAAAAAGCGAAGATACTGGAACAGGGGAGAATTCCAACCGAACTATCTCTGCTGAAGATAATATGTCTGAGGATGATGCCTGTAGCAAAGAGAAGTTTGATTCCTCGAACGATTCCTCAAGAGAAATGCCTTGGTATACTGCAGACACAAATCTCTCAGAGAATGACGGGAATACTGAAGACGGGAACGACAACTGTAAAAAGAAATCACCACGACGAAGGCAATCCGAGATGATGTTGAAGCTTAGAGAAGAGTTTAGAAGGTGTTCTCAAAAAGATGGGCAGTATATCATTACGTCTTCCTCAGAAACAAGCTATTCTTTCTTGTCTGACTCGAATGATTCTGTACTACGAGCCGCCCAGCCTTATGATCCTGAATGCGAATCTTTAACCCAAGTGTCACTCTCTGATATGTCTTTGGAACTCCCATATACGAGCTCTGCAAGCTCTGGGCATCCAGAATATGTTGYCGGCCACCGAGATTCGCTCTCAGATATTTTTTCAGAATCTCAGTCTACTAGTTTGATTGTTCCAAAAGAATATGAAGATAATGATCTCGAGAGCCAAAAGCCATACGATCCTGCAAATTGCCTCATGGATGTAGACACGTTCTCTGAACTATCCGGCATGTCACTAGATACACCGTCCAGTAGCGCTTTAGAGTATGACGTCACAGAAGCTGATACTACCCTTGTGGGCGTGGTGGACGATGACTCAGAACCTTATACCCCTGAAGTGTACTCCAGATCTCCTGAGAACGATTCGGAACCATACACCCCAGGAGCGTACTCTCCTGTATTGTCGCTGTCAGGCGATGAATCGGATCCAGAGCTGTTCAGCTGTAAATATACGAGTGATTCGTCTGCTTATAACCCCGAGTCTCACTGCCCAGTAGATATGAGCACGTCGAGTGTATCTGGAAACGAAGCAGACAATGAGGTGTCTACTGGTGTCTCGAGYCCTGAATTTTCTTCCAACCAAAACATTCCCTTGAGTTTGAGCTTAAAAAAGAAGCCCAGTGAAAAGAAAGTTTGTTTAGAGAGTTACGTTGGCTACTCCAGCTTGGATAAGGAGTCTTCTAATGATGATGCTGGGCAAACAAATCCAGAAGCTTACCGTYCTGAGAGTTTTGTTCGGCTATCCAAGTCCACTGCAGCAAGGAGAAGTTCTAACAGAAACAGCGCACGCGTCCATTCAAGGTCAAAAAGCGATGACAAGCGAGTTACAACCACAACAAAAGACAAGGAATTCAGCATCGAGAAAGGCGACAGGCCCCATACTTTGCAGAWATTGGCCCCTTCTACAAGTACAAAGTCTGCAATAACTCGTGGGAAGGATCATAAGTTAAGAGAGGAAAACGCAACGGGCTGCAAGCGAAAACCTCTCAAGAGCTTTGTAGCAATGCCTTGTACGAACAAGAGAGCTAAAGAAGACGAGGTTGGGAAAAAGGTGGTTCATGCTAGCTCTAAAACTAAGAAAAAATCCCCAACAAATGAACAAAAGTCTTTACCCAAGAAAAAAGAGAGTGTGAAGCGTCGTGCTGTTTCAGAAACAAATGAGAAGGAATCAGCACAAGACAAAAGTACTCTGCCGCTCAAAAAGTCTAAGCTTTCTCCAAGATCTTTGACCGAAAAGAGAAGTTCACCAGAGACCCCAAGGATCGACACAGCCCATCCCAACAAAAACACGCTATCGGCGAGAARGAATAGCAGGGAAGAAAAGTTCAAGAAACCTGTGAGTCCTGCAAGGTGCAAGACAGGAAGAAAATCTAGTGAACACAATAAGGATTCTAGTCGAAGGAAAAGCGAACGTAAAGGTTCTGCAGTCAAACAGAAAGTTCAGGAAGGGGATAGCGCGGCGGGAAGTTCATTTACTGTGCTGAATGAGTTGAAAAGCATCCTGAAAGACATACATCGAAAGTCGCCTAAATCTTCCAACAGGACCAAGTCACCTGAATCATCAGCTGGAACAAATAGCATAACGAAGGTTAAAGAARCCGTCGATGAGAACCATTTACTCGATGAAGGACACGAACTTCTTGAGTTGGCCCTGGAAGAAAGCATTAATAGATCCAAATCAGATAAAGTACCACGCGCGTCGTCCATTAATAACGATAAAGGATCTCCTAAACCAGGATGTTTCGAAAAGACGAGAAGTTTCAATTTAGCTGAAAAAGTGGATAGGATGAAAAGAAAACTTGCTAAAGCGGAGGAATTGTCTGGGAACGATAAAATGAATTTGACAAAAAGTTTGAAGCCTTCACAACCACGAGAGACACGAGTGCATATAACATTAAGTGATGATCTTGATAATTCTGCTGATGAAAGAGGAAGTGTGAATGCGGTCAAGGCCATGGATGAGGAAGCTCGAGACACGCTAAGAGCCAACCAGAATTTAAATGTCAGATCAATGAATGATAAAAGTGAAAGCATCGAATTAGCTGTAAAGTGCATCGGCGGAGGAAAAGATATTATCAACAGTTTTGTGGTGACTGGATCAAAGAAAATCGATAATAATTTAGGAATGAATAATACAATGAGTGTAGCTATTAAAGAGGCGGCAAGTGAARACGAAAATGTTCAAGCTGACGATGACCGTGGAAGGCCCACAGTGGTAGATAATGACGTGGTAGTGAGTGAAAATGTTGTTAGCTCAGCGATTGAGAAGCAGGAAGATTCAAAAACAGAAATGCACAGTGCAACTGTCTTTGGGACTCGCCCGACTTGTGCTCAGGAGACTGTTAATGAGCGCATGGAAGTAARTATCGTTAATTCAGGAAATAATATCCGGACAAACAAGCAGGATGCACAAGCATGTGACAAAGAAAATCGTTTATCGACCTCCGCTAATCTAGACATCGGAATGTCAGAGGAAAATGAGAAACCCTTGATAGCTGACAAAGCCAGTTCAGTGTTTGAGAACCTTAAAGACAATGATAATTTTGAATGTATTATTGAAGAAACTGTTGCTGAACCCCTCACGAACGAAACAAGGAAAACTAGCGACTCCTTGGRAGTGATTCTCGTTAAGTCAATTATCAAAGAAAAGGACAGAGAAAATGAAAAGAACAGTTGCAAAGAAGATGGTCGAGGGACTACTGGTGAAGACGCTTGCAAGTCGAGTCAGGATGTGAGTCATACTTTAGTAAAAGATAGTGTTATCTCGTCGGCCACAGTGAAAAGCCGCCAAGAAAAATCTAGTCATGAAGTATGTGAACAAGATAGAGAAATGTCTGACGGACGGCTAACAGAGGATATGACAGGAAAGATCGTTATCACTGATTCTGGAGCCGGCGAAGTTCAACTAATCAAAATKAAGGGAAAGAACGATCGCTTGTCAAAGGACCAAGATAGACAGCCAAAAAAGGAAAGACAAGATAATGAAAATAATGAATTTGATCAGGGCAAGAATGATTGGTCGCGAGATGGACAGCCAAATAATGAAAAACAGGGTGACGAGAAAAATTTATTTGAAGAACAGAAAAATGTTTGGTCGACGGTTAAAGAAAATATAGAAAGCAATTTTGATTCGTACACCTCCAATTTGTTAGTCATGGGAACCAGTGATATCGAGACAAAAAACACCGATAAGAAAATAGATGACCAGAGTGCGACCCGTACGCTTAATGATGTTGGACAAGGGATTACTTGCTGCCTTCCACTTCAAGGGAAGAGAAAGAGAGAAGAAAACAACATTCTTATTGATGAGGGTTGTGAAAGTATTGGAGGACAAATTAGTCCATGCGCTGACAATGCTGCAGTRAGCGATTCTAGCAACCGAGGTGTTGCACAATCTCCAGCCACACCCTGTGGTATACCTTGTATACAAACATCAGCAAATGGTTCAGCTGCTTCCTGTGGGAAAGYGAGTATATCTAAGGTCCATACGAGACCTAATGAGCCAACCACAYCCAGCGGGTTACCGTGTACCCAAATGGTTCAAACAGMAGCAAATGATTCAGCCACTTTTTCTGAGAAAGCGAATAATCCTAAGSTCCAAACAAGAGCTAATGGTCCATCCACACCCAGTGGTGTATCGTGTACCCAAATGGTTCAAACAGCAGCAAATGGTTCAGTCACTTTTTCTGAGAAAGCGAATAACCCTAAGGTCCAAACAAGAGCTAATGGTCCATCCACATCCAGTGGGGTACCGTGTACCCAAGTGGTTCAAACAGCAGCAAATGATTCATCCACTTTCTGTGAGAAAGCAAATACCCCTAAGGTCCAAACAAGAACTAATGGTCCATCCGCAYCCAGTGGGGTACCGTGTACCCAAGTGGTTCAAACAGCAGCAAATGATTCATTAACTTTCTGTGAGAAAGCAAATACCCCTAAGGTCCAAACAAGAGCTAATGGTCCATCCACACCCAGTGGGGTACCGTGTACCCAAATRGTTCAAACAGAAGCAAATGATTCAGCCACTTTTTCTGAGAAGGCGAATAATCCTAAGRTCCAAACAAGAGCTAATGGTCAATCCACATCCAGTGGGGTACCGTGTACCCAAATGGTTCAAACAGCAGCAAATGATTCAGTCACTTTTTCTGAGAAAGCGAATACCCCTAAGTTCCAAACAAGAACTAATGRTCCATCCACACCCAGTGGGGTACCGTGTACCCAAATGGCCCAAACAGCTGCAAATGATTTAGTCATTTCTGATGGAACACTTTRTACTCTTAAAGACCAAACAGAAGCCAATGTTAGTGATAGTAAGAACAGCAAAAGTAAGGAAGAAAACAAAGATYCTCGTGAGGCTGTTTCAAGTACCTCCGCAGCTCCATCCAAAGACTCCCCCAAGAAGAATCAGAAAGACGAACAAACTTGTAGCGACAGTAAAGAACAGGATAGCAAAGCATCTGATGTTGTCATTTCTGGTGGGGAACCCATGGAAGAAGGGAAAGATTCCAAGTCAGAAGTCAGTCTCGAAGAATATATCGAAGCACAACTACAGCATGGTTTGAGTCTTCCTGATATCTCTGTCAATAGTGGACCGTCGTCCAACATATCGAGTAAGATCCTTCCATCTTTACCATCTATATCCTTCACCAATACTACAGCTGCGCCTGGTGCTTCAGAGAACAGTTCGTTTTCTCCTATAAAGCTGCCACTTCTTGCTGTATCATCTTCTTCGGCTATGGAATCCCAGAAGAAACCTTTATCACCTACTATAACAAGTAAGGCCGAAAGAGGCGCCTATTTGCTAAGTGAAGTGTCTAAGGAAAGCTCTTTGGCCAACGAGAACAAATGTCAAGTACCTCCAAAGAGAGAAGAAAGATCTCCGGAGCAAATAAACTCTGAGATGGACATTGTGAGAAGTATCAGGGCTGAGTACGAAAGGAAGATAATTGCGATACTACAGAAGAGAGTTGATGTTGAAAAGGTTAGTCAGTCACATGTATTAATATGGCCAATTRTTTGCTTAAACCACTACACTATTGAGCAAGATCGAATCATTAGTTTGTGAAAACTTTATTTGATATTTTTTTTCGAGATTGGATATTTGCGCTAAAGCATAACTTTAGCTTTACAAGCCGCTTCCCCTCCCTCCCCCATTTCTCCTCCC
>NW_022261649.1:200517-228942 GCF_009602425.1 Actinia tenebrosa
GAGGAAAACAATAGCATACAATAAGAGAGAGTTTATGCAGTAAGGAATTATTCAACGCAGCGCGAAACTTCTGATGAAATCATCTTAGTCTTCAAGTATTATGGTGACTTCAGTCAATGAATTCTGATTGGGTGTAGATTTTTGATTGATAAGTAAAGTCATTGAAAGCCATTTGAGTGTGTGCTCACTTSCAAAGTGAGCTGAACCGCCGCGTTTTACATGTCATAAACCTCGGATCGCAAGACTTGTTCGACAATATAGATCACATTGAAGGTATGACATTTTGAAATTGTTTCCATATGATTTCTCATATTTTGAAATCCAAGACTTCAAAAGATTCGAATTTTTCTGTCAGTGCTTGTTAATATTTATACGTATTTGAGATACTATTGTGAGATTTGCTTGTGTTTGCAATCCATAAAAGCTACTCGATCTATGCTTTTTCAGTTTTTTTCTCGATTAAACAAGAGAAACGGAATTTAAGATAATTATCAGGGAAAATCTTAGCTATAATAACTCAAATAAACCATRATTAATTCTCCTCTTATACCAAACAAACAAAATTGCATTGAAAATCTTATATACGACGTGAAAAAGAGACTTGCAAGACAAGGTAGCTAAGCAACTCATCTAATGTCCATTTTCGTGCAGTAAATATTTATTGTCCCCTAACTGTCAACATGGATTCAGTTTTCTTCACTTTTAGGCTGAATTGGATATTGATTAACCAATCCAACAGTAATTCGACAGAAGAAAAAAACGAAGAAGAATATATAGTTAATGGAATCCCTTATGTCCCCAGAAGGAGTTTTTACTCGTTCACATCACTTGTAACCGGTTCTCAACGGATGATATTGCCATGGCCATGCAAATTAATCGATATCTTCAAGGACGTTGCTGCCCACCGCTCCTTTTTGGACGCTGGATTTATGCAGAATCCTATGTTATCTTGATCGTAATTGAAATCGTTGAGCAATCAATTCATGCAAGACTCAATATCGCGCGCGTTTTTCGACTTTATTTAGATCCGACTCACTGTACCGACTGGATCACCGAGTTGCATGATAAGCTAGYCTCATCTTCCAATCAGAACAATCCATAGATATTTTATGTAATAGTTATATYGCTTCTACTTTGTGTTAAGGGAGTTTCAAGTGCGAATATTACGTCTTAGCTCAAATATATTAAGAAATCGAAGCATATCTGGCTTTTAGTCTTTTCTGGTTTTCTGGAAGCAATTTCTTGAAGTCACTTTCAAAAATACCCTTAATAGGTTTTGTTCATACTATGAACCGTGGATCACATAAAGTCCCTGYCACAATACTATTCTCTGTCTTTATTTTTTGAATTAATAGTTKAATCAAATTCATCTAAGACCTTGGACGAGTTTTGATTTTCTGATCGAGGTTTACGGTTGTCTGGACACACRCAACGCAGACGCATGATATTACTAACGATATTCCTAACTACAGTGGGCTTGTGGCCCGCCAAACTGGATTTTACTTAATGTTATTAGGTAAGGATATTTGATATTATTATGACGAAAACCTTCCAAAATAATGCTATACAAATGTATTTTTTTCGCTTTAAATCGTCTATACCTTGAACGGTTTGTACGGATACTTAATTTCTCGTTCATTTTGAAGGCGTTTGCTAGTTTGATGCTCCAACCCACTTCCTTTAAGTCTTCCAGGCACACTTCAAGTTAATGTTGATGTATAGTGTGTTGTGTTTYACGACTTGAGCATAGAAAACGACTGTTTTTGTTCAACAAAGGGACCCAGTGCATAAGAATACGTACGCTATAACTGTTTATTTTAAAGAATCGATGACAACAAATGAAACTGAAAAGTGGAAGAGAAAGAAAGGAAAAAGAAAGCAAAAAAAGGTGGGAATTACAAAAAAATATAAATGAGTAAAAATGTCGAAAAATAAGTAACACGTTAGATATTACTTTATGTGATGATATTTTTTGAAATTGCTAATTTTTAGCAGTTTAGTGTTAAAAGATAGAGAAAAATAACAAAAACGCACACCCAGGAAATTAAAAGAGATTACGAAGTACTTAGAAAGAAAAGTCAAACAAACCTGGAATAAACTTAACTTTACCTTTATCGATCTGAAAAGCAATTTTCTCTCAAAATTCATAAATGTAATCTGTGGCGAAACAGATATAGCAATAGACCAACAGACTTCCGTTTTTAAAAGATCTTGAAAAACAAATGAAATCCCATCAATTTTTTAACTTTAAGAAACCAAATTTCGATCCCCTGCTAGGTTAAGCACAGCGGGAAAAGTCGGTACCATTGTTGAAGTCAGAAAGAAATATGTTTAATCATAATCTTTTAAAAATATTCCATAGCCTATTAGTTGGTTGTAAAATACATAAATAAATGAATATCTGGAGGGTGTATATATCTAATGTTTGAGATTGAAGGCGGAGTTGTCAAGAACCGTGAATATCTAAACTCGAGATCAGATTCCGTGATTTTTTGTTCTATATTTTGAAGACACTTACAATCACCATCGAGGTGGTTTCTCTTATCTAATCACCTTGAAATCCTGATTTATTCATAACATGGATCTATGAAATAAAATGACCGAATGACCAACTGTTCTTCTATCTTTGGTTAACRATTAATGACACTATGCTCGGTGAATTGTCTCTGTGCGAAAATTCACAATTCAATAACAAGTTCACTCAGCGTATACGCTCCAACTTCATCATCATTTCATTTCTATTTCTCAACATTTCCAGGCTGTATATTTTTTAATGTCGTCACTTTAATYGCTATTGCAGATAGATTACGAATAAAATCCACCTTTATTAGTCTTATTTATTCAAGTGAGTCTAGAATATGCAAATGAAATAGTTTTATTGATCGTTAAATCGACTAGCTGACTGTAATAAGGCTGAATAGCAATCGCGTTTTGAGAGCAATTAGCCGTATTTTGAACGTTTGAGCTAGAACGTTTTAATTAAAAACTACTAATAAATAGTACTCATTTTAGAGAGCCTTTTATAATAGCCGACCAACAAAGTAAAAAGAGCTTCCTTGAACTTTCTTTTATTAATTATTTTTATCTCTCTACCTTAATGGTTTTCAATTCCTTGAAGCAAAGGTTTTGGCTCCATCTGCGCAGGCTCGGAAAATGGCGATAAAAGGATCGTAAATTATTGTAAACGCGTAAAAAATCGTCTAAGCTAATGCTTCTGGTTGAATTGAATGAATAAAATAAAAAAATATAGAAACTAGGTCAGTTGTTTACGGTTTTGTGGTGATTGTCCGTGCAATTTCGAACGTAACACAGAGTGACGCATAGCGTAGTAATTTCGTGTCAGCGGCAATCCATATCCAAGGAGGTGATTGGATGAAAAAAGCTGCTCCCATGCCCTTTTTTTTGATTAGCTCATAAAGGAAAGCCCTTCTAGTGTCACGATATCTTCGGATATCCCACTCAATGTAATCATAACATTTTACCGGTATCTCTATCATCCTAAACCTTTACTTTTAGTAATCCTGTAAAAAATACACGTGCTCTTTATTCATCTCCGGCTTCAAGACTAGTTGGTAGAAAATCCGTTTAACTTCTTAGACGTTCTTTCAGGCCAAAGCTGCTTCAATGCTTCAATATTACGACACTCGGGCGTGTAGTGTGTGAGTAGAGTTGATTCGAGAGTTTTCCTTCGAATTCTATTGCTTTCCTCCCTCCGCAAAAATGAACTCCTAAATTTCAGTTCAATCTTGGAACGAAGGGTCGCAGATTTGTTAGCCACCTTCTCACACATACAACACGCTTTATGCACAGATTTAAACACGCAACGCATCTTTACAGCACGCTTTACGCACGAACTTAAAAACGCTCCACTGCATATCTACAGCACGCTTTACGCACAGACAATACATACAGCATGCTTTACGCAAGGATTCAACACGCTACGCACTCATGTAGCACAATTTACGCACGGAATTAAACGCGCTACGCACACATACAGCACGCTTTAAACACGGACGTAAACGTGCTTTGCACTCATATAGCACACTTTACACGCTGACTTAAACATCTCAGCATAGGCACGCTTTACGCACGGACTTAAGCACGCTACTCACACATACAGGACGCTTTAAACACTGACTTAAATACTCTACGTACTCGTACAGTACACTTTACGCACGGGCATGAGTCAAGCTAGTCGTAAAACGCTTTACGCACGACCTRCAAGTCGTACTCTTGACACACACACAACACGCTTTACGCACGGTCATGATAAGACTCATGACCAGCTTACAAATCCCCAAATCACACTGTAAAACCACAGACATAAACATTCTTTATGCACAGACCGATGTATCACGCTAGATTAAAACGATTCACTCACAATTGGCAAATCATGCAGGAACATAGTATTTCTTAACCGGGTTAATTGCATCCTCATGAATAACAAAGCCCTTGTATCTTGCCAACAAGGATAATTCATTCGGATTGTTTGTCTTATCTGCGACTTTAAGTCTAGGATAATAARATTTCAAAATTGTTATTAACCGCAATTTGTGAATAAAGATAGAAATAGTATATACAATCCGTTTAAACTGGTATTCGATTAATCAAGCTATTGCTTATCAGACGCAATTAACTATATTTTCCAATTCCCAGCCACCAAATGAGTACTATTCCTGATTCAATCTTATTTTCAATTGCGGAGATAAATACCCCTGCTGATATCGGGAATTCAATTTTCTTCCAAGACGCAACATCTTTTCATGTGAACAGTGGGTAATAAGCATCTGTAACTACTATATATCGCAAAAAACCTTGTAAAGTAAAATATTTGAACCCGACCCCAAAGGGTGTTCAGACATTACCACTGATTTTAATTTTAAAAATTCTCCCACAAATTCTGGTACGTTTTTCTCTTCCTTTCTCATACGGATTTGATTTTTGTYGTTTATACATCTCGAGTTCCAAAACTGACGACAAGGAATTAGACGTTCCGCAGGGAATGATGGGTAAAAACATCAGCTCGTCTCAGGCTCTTGGTTGAGCGAGCGCTGAATATATCGTAGTCGATAGACCAAATTCAAAACTCGCACCGATGTGAGGTTTAAGTTGTGAACAAAGGAATCTGGCGTGACTCAAAGTAATCTGGCGTGACTCAAAGTAATCTGGCGTGATTCAAAAGTCACGAATCACGCCAGATTCCTTTGTTCACAACTTAAGCCTCACATCTGTGCGAGTTTTGAATTTGGTCTATAGGATAATTTAATCGATGCGAAATGAAAATTAGTATTCCACGTATTTATACAGAATAATCAGATTATAGATTGCACCGCGAGATTAATAAATAGGCCCCAGGGGATGTGTACTCAGGACACCTACAGCTATACAACATGACTGAAAGGCGAAATCAAACTATGAAAGTAAGATATTTGTCTTAAAGAAAATAAATATTTCATTTCTAGCTAGAGCGTGGGGATGAATAAGAAAAAGAGAGAGAGAGAGAAAAAAAATAAATTAATTAAGATTTCCACAGGAGATTTAAAATTTTTTATTGAATTGATTGAATGAAAAATGTGAACTAAGGCTAATATTATTAAATACATATGTACCACTTTTCTGGTCGCAACTATTTATTGTCTACTTCGAATTCTTAATTAGCAAAGCCAGAAAGGTTTAAACGTTTTTTCTTACAATGTTAAAGCGTCCCAATTTTATCTCTCATTAAGAGCCCTTATTCTGACGTTTGTCATTTTTTCTCAGGAAATAGCGCCTTCAAACTCCTGACAAATTGTTCCTTCTACGCTGACGATTCTCTGACGTCCTGTCCTGGGCTCATTTAGCTTGAATTCGATTTGTCTCTATTCTATTTTTTCTACTAAAATCTACTCTTYCATATCTCAGAAGATATAATTAGTCCCCGACCGGATATTGTAGTATTTTCGCTTTATAGTAAGTTTAAGTGATATTGGCAAGGCCGATAGGCAGATTTCGCAGAGGAAAGAAAGAAAGTGGAGTAATCTTAGTTTTGATCCGGCTTAGTTTGCCATTTTAATTTTTCTAGATCCTTAGTGCACATCAATTATAAAAAGAGAATAATATACTAGTAATTCCAGGGCTTAAGCAATCTAGATTTCATATCGTTATTATAGGATCAAAACTGCCTTCCTTTTTTGTTCTGTTATTTCTGCTGTAAAGTAAGAACAATTGTACAATAGTTGTGATAATACATTTAAAAAGGATCAAAACGTTTTCCCGCCTTTTTCAGTTTTCTCACGGTAGATTTCATCCAGACAAAACAAGATTTGTGATTTTGATAAACAAGTGATGATTTCCTAAACCAAGACCAAAATAAACTTTTTATTTTTCATAATAAATGCATTTTAAATATTTAAACCTTTAGCGAGGCCAGTCTAATCACAAGAGCAATATCTGTGTTTTTAAGTACCTCTGGTCCTTTCGCCTCGCCTCGATCGCCTCCGATATATTTACTACTTCATAAAAACATTACTGGAGGCATTGAACAAATCTAAAAGCATAAAAGGTGAATTTATCCCGTGAAAGTAGGGAATTGAACGCAAGATAAAGAGCAATAAATAGATATCATGCTTCTATGATAGATTTTTTTTTCTCCGTTTAAATTTATCAATTATTTTGGATTTTAAAGTACATACAAAGCGTCTACTCTTAACTCAGCAGAAAAGCTCATTAAGAGTCTGTGCTTTTTTCCTTTCAAGACAATCTCGAACTTCGATTAGCAACGTGAATATTAAAACTCCTATCAAGGCACATTTTTGTTTTCTGTCTTYTTTACAGTTAATTGTCGGAAGCTTCATAGAATAGTCAATATCTAAATATATCCTCTTGTCAAGACCAATAAAAGGGATTTTTGTTGGGGAATATGTCGTGTTCGTCAACACTCTCTAGTCTTATCGGGGTCTAAGAATACGTCATTTGCCTTTAGTTGATGTGTTGCAAAAACATAGCTCTTTTCAATGTCTGGCTAGAGATAAACAACGCCGGGGCAGTACTGGCGACTAAAATTATCTCACTAACAGATATAAAGAAAAAAGCATAAAAATGAACGATGGAATCGCAAAAAAATATTTTTATGGAGGTGAGTAGATATATGACTTTTGAATGAATTGTATGAATGTACTTAGGATGTTAAGGTTCGTCGTAGTGTATTTGAGGCTGACTGACTGACGCTTTTTCGATAAAATCATTTATTAAGGGAACAATGGAACAATGTTTTGAAATGCTTTAAAGGAGTATTGGCTATATGAGTTTTGGAATGTCTTTAATCGAAAATATTGTATGAATGTTTTAAATGATGATACTCCGATACAGCTGCTGCWGAATTCAAATTGGAATGTTTACAGGAGGACTGACTCATGATACGTGTTCGAACCCTCATCGTGCTGGGACAACCAAGTTTTACTAGTATCTTTAGGCTGGCTTTCGACGATATATTAAAAACTCCAAACCGGATCTAATCAAACTGAACCTATAACAATTATACAAATCCGTCAGTTGTTTCGTGCTGGTCTTCGTTTAAGGTCTTTTAACTTGTCTGACTCGCGCCTAGGCAGGATTCAAAGGATTTTGGTAAGAATATTTTTGCGCACGAAATGATCTGCTTTAGCTTGTAAAAACGTATACACCTACTTGCAAGAACGTT
The DNA here is from genome assembly GCF_009602425.1 of Actinia tenebrosa. Next base: position 208,196 of record NW_022261649.1, read on the forward strand.
GTCATACGATATTAGAACATTAGTAATTTAGTGAGAAAGGAATACACTAAAAGACAAAAGAAAAAGTTCGGCTTCAGTGATCTTCTTTTGTTTTTTAATATAATTCCTATCCCACTAAATCACTAATGTTCTATTTTCGTATGACAACGTTCTTGCAAGTAGGTGTATATCGATTTTGAGTTTTAAAAGGTTTAATTGTCAGTATTTCTAGTTTTGGTTYAAAGTTCTTATTTTCTTATTCTCTCATGCATATTCTTTTACATAATCTTAGAGTTTCTTTACATTTGACTATTTCTACATATATTATTTATGTTTAAATTTTGTGAACTGCTACTAAGACGACTATTTAATGAATTTACAGCATTTTTACTCCATCCCTTTATAGAGATATTTTATATTACGCTGGAAACGAATCTATCTAATTCTGTATTGAAGATTTTCATATTAAAGAGTTTTGTTGCAACATCCTATAGCTCATATATATATATTTTGTTCTAGTTTGTTATTTGAAAAAGCTCATTTCGTACATTTAGATTATACTACGGAACGTACAAAAACATAAATGATTTTCACAGCCAACATAAAATGAAAAATATCTGATTAAAGTTATTTGTTGTTGTTATTGATCGTCCGTTTTTTATTATGGTATCTTTACTTTTTCCTATGTTTCAACAATGCCGGATTCGTGGGAACGGCCTACGGGCTTTGCTGATGGCTTGCAATTTTGAATATTACTTTATGACATTGTTGTACTATGCCAAGAAATCATAGGATTGMTTTACTATTTCTATAGTTTGCGGCGTTATGCATTTCTAAGATAGTCTGTTCCTTTTTTGCTTTTTGTGATTAATGAAAAATCTTTCTCAAGGTCTTCGTAGTATCCGCCAAGTTAGTACAGTACTATGTTCGTTTGTGTAAATGTAGTGTCTTTGTAAATATCTCTGATCGATTCCTGTTCGAAATTCTAGGTACTTTCCTGCTTGTGAACTGTTTTCTCTTTAATCTTTCTAGCTTGGCAATTATTATTATTATTATTGTTATTATTATTATTATCATTATTATTATATCAAAGAAGACAAGATTGCAACAACGTCTGACTTATGCTCAATTATGTTCCAATCTTGTCTTTTTTCATATGTTATTCTATTCTGTTATTATTATTGTTATTATTATTATTATTATCATTATTAATACTGAAACACACCAAGCTGCTAGCGAATTCATTTTTGAATTTTTATCTTGGTGTTGTTAGAGTATCATCCTATTTACGTTATCATCTCCGGTACTTTTTGAATTATTCAAACTAAAAGAGCACTAGCTAGATAAGGATAAAGTGTTTTAGGCGTGGCTATATGCATATTAATGTAAATATATGCTATGTATGTAAATCAATTTTTACTGAAAAACAAAGGAACAATACTCAAGGGAATGACATGTGCTATAAAAAGGGGGAAATCTACCCTTTAGCTGAAATTTTCTCTAGGGAAAATGGACCGTAGGGGAATGGAACGAGACTAATAATAAAGAGTTTTAGATTTACGTTCACGGCAAACGTGAAACGTCAGTTGACCATTTGAAAATTATCTTAAATAGCTGAAAAAGAATCGCAAAAGTCCAAGTAGTAGAAAAAACAAAAGAATATTTGTCTTTGGTGAGGTTCGTAAAAGGTAAAGTTAAGTACAGGAAAACGATGAAAACGTGGTCACGTTTGCCATTTGGGGGAGAAAAAAAAGTCAATCTAAAACTCTCTAATGCTGGGCTGTACCGCGAAAAATATCCAAGCTAGGTATTCGATTAGCAAAAAAAAGTCTGTGAATATAAACAATGGAAAGCCAAGAGCTTATTATATATTTTTTGAAAACTGTCTTTATTTTAGTCATTTCTTCCGAGCACTGCTCTGCTGCAGTGATTTTTTACACATGAAATTGACATATCAAAGAGATGAATTATTTTTTAATTAGATTGAAAACAAATACGAAACGAAAAATGATCAAATTATTAACAGCAAATAGAAAATCTTTGAAAACTGATAAATCCAATTTCTCAAGGTATGTGTTTTGTCTGCCGAATTAATTTGGTTCTATAGATTTGATTATAAACCAATTACGACAATGAATCTTTATCCCACACCATAGAAAATAGAAATTCAAAGATTCAATGCGATCAGCAGCGCATGATGAGTGGCAAGAGTGAAATACCGCGAGAAGACTGGTGATATACAACGGCTWTCCTGCATTCTAATTGGTTGTAATTTCTATTGGGTGTAAAAAAAAGGTCAACATTCACATATTCATTCTTGTTATTTTGAAGTGAAGAGTGCCAACGACGAAACGTCTTCTTGCTTTCGTACATATTCCTAATTTTTATTACGTAAAAATCCACTAAATCCACTTGGGCGTAATGCTTTCCCATTTCATATCACGTATATTCTCTTGAGAATGAGATTCTTTGTTTGAGTTGTATCGGAATTATGTGTCTTCTCATGCACAACTGTAAAACAAAGAAACGATACTCTAGGGAATGATACGTGCTCTGAAATGGGAAAACAGTGGACTACTAGGTCTATGGTAAGAATTCATTGTCGCATTCAATCAGTTTTATAACTATATTAATATCTTTTAAAGAATCTTATTTTTATTTATTTTATTTTTTAATCTTACTTCTTTTTCGTTCCCAACAGGTTACTGAACACCGCTAACAATTTCCATGAACATAACAACTAACGTCACTCGAGGATTTGGTCGCTTAGCAACCCCGATGGCGTGGGTCTTTGCATTCGGCGCTGAAGCGCTTACCATAATAACACTGAACGCATTGACACTAACTGTTTTAACCAGGACGTACGGATTGAGGAAAAAAACTACGTACTTCCTAATAAATCTTACAATCACGGATCTTCTAGTGGGCCTTCTGCCGGTACCTATGTATATGATTTACATCGCGGACGAGCCATTGTTTTACAGGACTAAAAATCTTCTTAAGGCATTCCAGGCTTTGGATATGATCTTCGGCGCATGTTCAATATGGACATTGGCGTTGATTTCTATGGAGCGTTTGTGTATAGTATTGATACCTTATTATCATCGCTCGGCCAAAGGAAAGAATTACTATTACGCCATGGCATTTTGTTGGCTTCTTCCTATTCTTATCTCAGGTCTGGGATTCTTAGCGTCACATGGTGTGATCACGAGAAAGGTTTATCTAAACTTGACGTTTATCTTTCTTTTGTTCATTCCCACGGCTACTCTTGTTATCTCTCACGTTGTTCTAGGGATCAAGTTTAATCACCGTAATCTAAAGAGCCGACGAGCGAGACAAGAGAATGCCCTCAGTAAAACTCTCTTTATAGTGACTGCAACTTTTCTCGCTAGCTTTCTTCCATTCCAATCTTTAGTATTCTACATGGCTTTAAGACCTACGAGTATTCCACCGTTAACCGTCGTTGTAGCGTTGAAACTGCTTCAATATGGAAATTCTTTCATGAATCCAATCATTTACTGGCCGAGGCTACCGGGATTCAAGGCCGCTGCGAAAAAACTTGTTTCCAAGTCAAGACGATACTCTAACACAGAAGTATAGCAAGAGGCGAAATATGCCGTCGACGTTCATGATGGCGTCACAATTCTTATAGTTTGTAAACTCATTAGACAACTATGTCAGAAGTACCTAACAGTTTGAAAAGATGACGTTATGAGGATGATATTAATGACGAAATGATGACATCACAATGCCTATAGTTCGTAACCTCTTTAGTAGTGAAATTATGGCAGCCGGCAGAACGTACAAAAGATGACGTCATGATAACGTATACAATGACGTAGCTATTAGTGATGACAGTTACGGTTTTAGGATGTTCATATACTACAGTAGTATAGGAGGTTGAATACCATTATAATTAGAATTTTCTTGCATTTTGGCGTAAACGGCTCTTAATGCAAAAACCTTTTTTAACAGAATCTCAGAAGCTTTATTTTACGTTCTAAGATAACTTCGAATTATAAGTATTTAGGAAAAAAAGTAACTTTAAAGTTTAGTTTTCGAAGATACTTCGAAAGCGTCGTTCAACCGATAGTTAACAATCTCAAATAAAATGAAAACAAACTCAAAGTATGGTGTATTTGCGTTGCGTGAGCTGCGAGAACACGCGTGACCTGCACTAGGGAGTCACGCAATACGCTACTTGCCAGTTTACTCAGAAGAAAAAATGTYAAGAACTTGTTGAATAGACCCCCTTCAAAGCAGCTCAATTTTGAGGACAAAACAAGAGAAATTAAATTTCATAAATATTGGAAAACTATTGTTATGTCCTAAAGGGGTCTATTAATGGGACAAAATGTGGTTGTGCCACGTGCACATTAATTCATTGCTCCCTGAGTAAACTGGTAAATAGTAAAAAAAAGATGAAATATAACATTAACAAAGTAGCATATTTATAACCAACTTATGTTTGCGATGTACTTACCTGATGCAATAGCTGGAATCGTTAACGTTTTTATTGTATTCGTGGGAGGGGGGGGGGGGGGGTGAGTTAGAGATTATTTATCATTCTTTAGAAAGCATTGCACCTATCCCTCCCTATTTTTCAGTGGATAATCTCGTGAGCTCTAAAATCTATGGCTGATCTTTCAAACGACTCTCTATAGAGTCTAAAGTCTTATTAACGGCCCTCTCCTCTAAAGACTTCCTTCTCTCCCTCCCCTCCCCCCAAAAATAAAAACGGATACCTTCCAGTTTGATGTTGCGCAGGTCTGAGCAGCAATGGCGCGCCTTTTGCGATCAACAGTTTTTTTACCATTTGGCCGTGGAATGTCTCCGCTTTCAGTGGTAAAAAAATAACATGAAAAATTTAGTAATTAATAAATATGTTACAAAATAAATCAATCACTTATGACTGTTGGTTCTTCCACGGAGTTCCCTTGGGCCAGCTCTTCGCATGACATAAGCGCACTGAAAATGAACAATATATATAAATCAAGTTTGTAAGAATGTTTATATCATTTGATAAGCCATACTCTAATGGGTGAGGGATCTCGCACACCAGTTGTATTTGTCAACTTTCACGAGGTTTCGTTACACGTTTTTTTCTCTTAGAGTGAAGGCATTTAACTCGTGAAATAAAAAAATACTAGTCAACGTGTAATAGTCAAATAGACACAAAAAATGCATAAGCACAAGCATAAGCATAAGAGTGTACGTCCTCCTGACTAGGAAATTCAGTGACTGCATAATCATATAAACTTACACGAGGTATTTGTAGTGGTAGGGTACAGGACTACGACACAAATGRGTTAATGAAGAAGTATCCTGTACCCTAGCAGTACTCAGATAAAATATAGCTCAAATATAGCCATGTCAAATGGCAAGAACATTACAATCGCTTTATATGAGAAAAAATTCAATTTCTAAGAGCAAAGGGATTTTATTGTTCTGCCATCTAACCACAGGTAGCCCAGGCTGCATTATAAGCTTGGGCACGTGATGGTGCCATCTATCCACAGGTAGCCCAAGCTGCAATATATGCTTGGGCACATGATGGTGCAAAACATCTCGGTATTAAGTTTATTTTTTTACTCCTTAAGGATAATGATTTTTTGTTTGATTGAAAAAAATAACCGGAGACCATACTCCCAGACCCGAATGCTGAAGCGTTGTATGGTAGCGCGAAGCATTTACGGCTATACCAGAGATTTCGACCCCAACACCGCTATCCCGGGAGGAATTACAGACTGATCAGGAAGCTCGGCCGAAGCCTAAGGGAGAGGTTAGTCGGCCCCTAGTCCATAGATGATGAACCCCTTGCTACGACCAGCATACCCAATTTATCGATTCTATCACTGATGAACTTAAGATCCGTAGTCACTCCTTTCCATGTGGGATGCGTTTTGAATATTTTACTTGCCTTGACGCACACTTTGGAAAAATAATCAAATTTGAGGTTTTGTTTCGTATTCTTAAAATAACGTTTTAACAACCAGCGAAACAAAAAAAAAAAAAAACATAAGAAATTAGAAAGAAAAAAACTTGGAATAATCAAGTGAACTGAGAAATACAAAAAGAAGAAGAAAAATACAACCTCAAAAACCCTACTAGGATAATAATAATAGTTGTTTGTTTTACGCAAATTCAACTTAGCGTTTTCAAATGCGCCAATAAAAGAGAGGGGTAAAGCCTCGCTCTGTCTATTATCGCGAATGCGCAAATTACGTCATAACGTTTACGGTTTACGGAGTATACCTAAACAGTGTCTTTTTCTTCTTCACTGCTCGGATCAGCCTGGAAAATTCTTTGTCCCAAAGGTCGTTGGTGCCAAGACGAGCACAGAGTTTCTAAATATAGATTTTTAGAATAAAACAAAACAAAACAAAACAAAACACAACAAAAAAACTATGACCTTCTATTGCCGAGTTTCATGCATATCGAGGGAGTACTGGGTCGAAACAGGACACAGTCGCGTACACGATGTATGAATATCTGATTATTTCTCACTGATTTCTGCTCATTGACTCAAGTCAAATCAAAATTGAACTTTGTCGAGCCAATGGCCGTATTTTGTGCAATAATAGAGCATATTCTTGAAATCTGATTGGCTGACAGATACGATCAATAAGGCCTAGGGCAAACGTCGAACTTTCCATGCACCGAACTTAACTACATCAAAGAATGCCGCCTCATTATCACCTGATATCCATTGCTTTTAATGAGTTCGGTGCATGGAAAGTTCGACGTTTGCCCTAGGCCTAAGACTCGCTGCTCCCATCTATGATCAATAAGAGGACAGTCAATGGAATTCTATGAGAGATCTGTTAAATACAACTTGGTCAAGAGTTGTCCGGTCTCCCCAGTCCCCCTACTTATTAATATGAAACTCGGCAATTGTTTACAAAGGATTCAACCAATCACAATCAATTAATACAAATGGTCTAATGGAAAATTTCGTACGGTTCTTCTAAACAGGACTAAATTTGTTCCAGAGAAACGAAATCTGCTGTCCTAAGCATACATAACTGAATTTCTTTACCTTAACATCAACCATCCAAAGTATAATTTGTAATCTTCTCTCTTTACTGATTCTACAGTTTATCATGGCCTGTAAATTCAAACCACAAAAAAGCTCAAATGTCCCTAATGAAGTCATGTTTGACTTCAAACAAAAAATAAATGACGTCATATCAATTTTAAGAGCAAAAACTTGCTATTGACGTCATACTCAACTTCAAGGAATAATCTACACTCAAAATTGCTACTCAGTGAATAGTAATATATTCACATGCTAACAATACACGCAAGTATACATATTTAGATATGGAAATGCATGAAAATGGTCCACATATCCCAGGGTGGAGGMGCTTACACCTCCAGAAACGCCATGAATATTCATCCACCCTGATGACGTCATCAGCATTATATAAGAGACATTAATTATTCATCGGTATCACTTTGTGAGAACTAGCTGCAGAGGACAGCACCCAACCCGCCCGCCCCTTCCTTTCTCAGCTTCTTCCTGTTTGCTCATATGCATAACTCTTGCGGGTTTGGTCGGCAGGGGTGATTTTCCCATATCTTAGTTAATGCTGATTAGTAAGCAGGATGGTTTATGTACTATTCTAAGTGCTAAGAATAATAGCGAGTATTTACATAATATCCCATCATGCATTGCTATACATATATATGTATATATATATATATATATATAAGCGTGAACACTTCCTTTTGTGCTACTCTCATCTACGACGCCGAAAAACTGGTTCTGACCTCCCCACCCCCCCTCCCACCCTACATGACGCGTTGTAAAACGTTTCCCCACACTCGCGAATATATTACAATTTGGAGGACAAAACCAATCTCAATAGAATTGGATTATGTCCTCCAAATTGAAYTGCACTCCGTCGGACGACAAGGGGTCTATTTATGTGTCAAAGCCGCTACTGGCGTCATAGTAGTGAACTATTTTTTGAATGATGACGTTATATTGATTCTATGCCCTCGGATTTCGTCCCAGATCAAGTCTGTCCGTACCTCCTCAGCTTTATTCATTGTCTTGAAGAGCACCAGGCGAAAAATTGCAGGATGAGACTGGTTTATTGTACTCAGACACGCGAGTAAAGCATCTGAAAACTAAAAACGAAATAAGCTTTAGAATTTTTTGAAAAATAAAACATTCACTTCTTATCCGCCCCTCCCCTCAGGGGGCCTATTTCTAAAGTATACGCAAGGAATTATATCTCTCTCTAATCAAAGCTATTGTAAGGAAACAAACAACCAACCAAACAGGCAACAAACCGACTAACCAACCGACCGACCGGCCAACCGACCGACCAACGAAACAAACAAAACAAACCTTTTTATAGCACCACTGCTCGAACACATGCTTGTACATGATTTTGACTAGCCAGTCCGAACAAGACCTTACGAACGCTTTCTGCATGTGCATTTCTAAACCTGGTAATATTGAAGTAATCTGACACAAAGAAAAGAACAATTTACGAATCATTAGTTTAGTTTATATTCCAGTATGTAAAATATCCATAGTATTCAAGGGCGGATCTAGGGGAGGGGTGCAGGGGAAACGCACCCCCCTACTGGGGGTGCACCCCCTCCCTAAACCAAAATCCTGGACGGCGTAACTCTCCTCCCCCTCCCCCCCCCCTGCATCCGTCCCTGGTATTGCGAGTCCATAAGCCTCTTCTGAGCTCGACAAAAAAGGTTAATTCTGGTCGAGTTTCGGCTCTAACAACACCATATAAGGCATGACGAACAAAAGATGTTAATACCGACCAAAATCTACCATTTTCTGTYTGCGGTTGCACAAATTATAGCGACGTTCTTTGCTGAGTATAATTATTTCCGAGCCAACCAGAATACTGCAGAATATACGACGACTTTCCTGCGTTATGATTGGCTGTATTTTTAATGATGTGGAATTCGAGGTAATCTACTCGTTCCACAAAGGGATCGGAGTTAAGAAACTTCAAAGGGTAATCAACCTCCTTATCTTGGGCTCAACATTTTCCCATTTTTGACTACGTGTCATTTATTATTAATCTCTTAAGTATAAGCTGTTTTGTTTGAGTTGTATTTATAGTGGCGACTCCTAAACCTCCAAGTGTATGCGGGTTTACCCTCGATTTAAGGAGTTGTTTTTTTTTTTTTTCTGCTGTTGGTTACCATCCTCAGAAGTGAGGGTAAGCCCGCATGCACTGGAGTTTTAAGTGTCGTCAATTCATGTGTCTTCGTATGGCAGCCATTAAACAAAGAAATGATATTCAAAGAAATGGCACGTCGTCGATCTGAAATGGGAAAACCATTTTTCCCAAGGAAAGAGGTCTAATACATTAGATGATCAAAGGGGATAGAAGATATCTGAACTACCAAAAAAACGAACGCACTACAATCAATGTACTCTTGTTATTAACACAAGCATGCGTAGCCCACCTCAATTGAGAGCAAATAAATGGAGTTAAGTATTAAAGTGGCTTAAAACCCAGAAACAGAAATCAACATTAAGCTTCCCTTATTTAGATCAATTCTATTCGGAAATTGCCTCCGGGAGACCATCGAAGTAATGCACTTAGTAAGGGTTCGTGCGTACTCAATAATGGTGCTGRTTTTAATGGCCAACAGGATAATTATAATAATAACAATAATAATAAGTGTAAAKGTTTTGAACCCAGGTGTTGAAGTTTGTTTTGAAATGTGATCGTCCGGGTGAGTGTAGTCTTGAGAAAGACGATTGTTGGTGGTGACTGACGTTTCGACAACCTGAGCGGAAGTCATCTTCAGAGTCCAGTGAGAAAACGAGAGAATAACAATAATAATAATAACAATAATAGTAATAATAATAATAAAATAATAGAATAATATTAATAATAATGATAATAATAATAGTAATAGTAATAACAATAATAATAATGACAATAATAACTGCCAAGTAAGAAAGATTTAGAGAAGACAGCCAACAAGCAGGAAAAGTAGCCAGAACTTGACGATGACAATGATGAAGAAAAACTGGGTCGAGTTGACGTTGCAGTGCATTTTGGGGCTGTTTTAGGAGAAGAAGAAATAGACGCCATCTTGGAAATATCTCCCTAAAAAAGCCCCACAACGCACTGCAGCGTCAACTCGACCCAGGWTTTTCCTCATCCTCGTAATAGCTAAGATCTTGCCATCAGTTTTTTATCTGTAGTATTTTGCTATTATTTGTGTACCTTGAATAGAAATTCTTCTTGACGCTTGTTGCGTGATAATGAAGAATTCAGAACCTTTTCTAGTTCGGCAAATTCTCCTTTCTGAATTAACGTTGAAAATACATCGTCATCCTCTTCAATACTGATGGAAGGAAAAAAGACACAACATAATGTTAAACACATAACTTTTCAAGAGTTTTCTAATAAACTATGGGTGCGTTTATTGTAGAAAAGTAACTAAAGCATGCCGCGGTTCTTCAAAGACCTTGTTCAGAAAATTATCATTAATTTCGTTAAGACTATACAGCTAAACCATTTCCTTTTTTTTTTTTTTTTTTTGAAAGTTTCAGTCAGTATAAGTGTGTTCCAGGCGGCGTTATTTATCTGGGTTTTGTGACCAGCAGGCTTGAGTAGGTTTTGTATTACGTGACACCGTCACGACATCTGAACCATCAAATCACCAAGATTTCTGGTCATGCATCTAATGAAAATGATAGTTGATGGCATCCTCGCGGTCACTGTCACGGTCACTGTCACGGTCACGGCAGCGCACCAGACGCCAGCGAATAGACTTTGTATTACTGTGAAACGTTATGACACATGTTTCCGTCACGACATCTGAACGATCAAATCACCAAGATTACTAGTCATGCATATAATGAAAATGATAGTTGATGGCATCCACACGGACACGCTCACGGTCACGGCACGGCACGGCACGGCAGCGCACCAGACGCCAGCGAATAGACTTTGTATTACTGTGAAACGTTATGACACATGTTTCCGTCACGACATCTGAACCAGCGAATCACCAAGATAAACAAATTGACATTACCTTTTCATTTCCTCGTCAATTTCAATGTGGGGGTCAATGTCTCTTTTTTCAGGACTTTGTTTGTTTCCATCCTTGCTATATTCTTGAATTTCCGCTTCGCTTTTCTCTCTATTCTCATTCTTGTGACTATCGATATTTCCCCTTTTTACTTTTCCATTCCCCATATTTTGGGTCTCACTTTCAATTTCGATTCTACTTGCACTGTCATCATTCCTGAGGTTTTCTGTGCCACCTTCACAACGCTTTCCTTCCCTTTCTACTTGGCATTCTTTTCCAATGCCTGCTTCCAAATCATTCATTCTAACATCATCAATGACGTCAGAGGTGAATTCTTTACTTTCTTTCATGACCCTGTTGACGTCATCATCCAATAAAGTCCAAGTCCACTCCATCAAGTCATCCTCGTCGCCTTTGGTATCACGTGATTTAGACCCAGTCTTCTGGGTTTTGGTTTCTGGTTCCGCTTCCTTGCTGCTTACGGAAGCATTTTGATAGAAACGCTGAATCTTTTGCGACAGTACTTGTGCTACAAGAGGGTCTTTTATCAAAGGAATGAACTGCAAGGAATTTAGAAATACTCATTAGATTAATAATTTTATAATAACTAATGAACAATAAAGGAAAATAAAGGTGAAAAGCATGAGGGAAGAAAACAAGCGAGTAAACGAGGAAGATATATAGGAAATTGAAATAGAATTAAAAATATGAATGACTGGATGGATGGATAATGGATGGATGGATGGATAAATAAATGACTGGATAATGGATGGATGGATGGACGGATGGATGGGTGGATGGATGGATGAATGGATGAATAGATTAATGGATGAATAGATTGAAGGGTTGATGAATTGATGGATGGACGAGTGGATGGATAATGGATGGATGGACGGACGGATGGATTAGGTGTATGGATGAATGGATGAATAGATTGAAGGGTTGATGAATTGATGGATGGACGAGTGGATGGATAATGGATGGATTGATAGACGGATGGATTGGGTGAATGGATGAATGGATGAATGGATGAATGGATTGAAGGGTTGATGAATTGATGGATGGATGAGTGGATGGATGAGTGGATGGATGAGTGGATGGATGAGTGGATTGATATATATTTAGGTCGGATGGAGGATGGATGGATGAATGAATGGATGGGTGAATGGATGGACGGATGGGATAAAAAGAAACAAGAAAGCACCGATTACCTTGATGATTAGAGTTTCCAGTGCACCGACAGCTCCATGTGTAACTTCAACACGATCTAAGAATAGGCTAACCAATGAAATTGGAAACTCCTGACCTGAAAATAAACGAAAGAAGAGAGGGGGGCTCATTTAGAAGGCACGTTGAAATCATATATGTGGGTCAAAACGCCACATAAAATCAATTTTCCTCCGAGYATAGCCTTCCATTTAAGCGCTTCGGATAAGGGGTGGGTGGGTGGGTTAGGGTTTAGAACAGCGATTTTCTCATGGGAATAACATGGCAGTTGTGAGATCGATGTCCATGGTGAATGCAATCCGTATCATAATGGAGTAATGGAAGCGCTTCATACGAACATCCGAATAAATACTATACACAGCCTATGCAGTAAATAAATTCATTCGTTTTGTCACATTTTCAGTTCCGTCGTTAATAGTTCTTATTGTCGGCAAACCTTTTTGAAAATTAATTTACATAAAACCAAATGGGCTCTCGTTTAATTAGGATTTGATGTCAGCCTTACCGGCCTCTTTTGAAGATTTTTCATTGATTAACATTTGTAGAAGATTAACGGCTTTAAGAGCTGAAGCAGTGCTGGGCTGAATATTCTTGAACCAGCTGAAAAAGAGAAAGGAAAATGCTAAGTGAAAAAGAAATTTCTGACACCATTTTTTTCTAGACAGACAGACAAACAAACAGAGAGAAAGACAGAGAGATTTTATTTGTTAGAGACTGTACATCGAGTGGGAGTGTGGGGGGAAGGGGTGGTGGGAGGAGCGGAGGGGAGGGGTAGTGGGGAGGGGGTAATAAAAGCAGGGGCACTAGTGGTAGAGCAGGAACAAGTTTAAAGGTAGTAATAGGGGAGGAAAAATTGCAACAAAAAATTTTTATTTATAGGAGATAAAAGCCACAGGTATACCAAAGCACATGATAGATTAGAATGCCTTTCCTTACCTCTCAAAGAACGTCTTGGGAATACAGTTACTACCACCTGGTAAAGCAGCTCCTTTTGTCATAAACATTTCTATTGGATAATCCCAGCCCGTGACGTCTGACAGTTTTGGTGATTTGAAGACACTTTCACAGGCCCACAAAACGCACTACGTGGAGCAAAGAAGAATATGTTTATCAGTTGAAATTTGTACCGTTTGGTCACGTGATACTTTCGATAGATATAGTCATCATATCATCATCATCATCAACTTTATGCATCATCATCATCATCATATAGTCATCATCATCTTCATTATCAACATCCTCAACTTTACGCATACTCATCATAATCATTATATAGTAATAATCATCTTCATTATCAACATTCTCATCATCAACTTTACGCATCATCATCATAATCATCATATAGTCATCCTCATCTTCATTATTAACATCCTCATCATATCCTCATCATCAACTTTACGCATCATCATAATCATCATATAGTCATCATCATCTTCATTATTAACATCCTCATCATATCCTCATCATCAACTTTACGCATCGTCATCATCATAATCATCATATAGTCATCCTCATCTTCATTATTAACATCCTCATCATATCCTCATCATCAACTTTACGCATCATCATCATCATCATATAGTCGTCATCATCTTCATTATTAACATCCTCATCATATCCTCGTCATCAACTTTACGCATTATCGTCATCATAATCATCATCATAATCATCATATCATCTTTGGTAAGCAAGGGTAGTGTGCGCTGCTAATGCCCCTGTGATGTAGTCAATGATTTAATTCATGGACTTGTCATTATTTCCTTTTTCCTAAGGTTTTTCTCCGGGTCCCACAGTTTTTCTCCCTCCGCAAAAATCAACKTTAATTTTTCAATTTCATTTTCATGGAATAATGGCTCGAAGAGTCGTTCGTCTGTTCTATGATACCTCACAATTTGTGGATGAAAACCGCACGCGCGCATTTTCCATGAAGTAATCTTTATTTACAATATGCAAAGAATTAAACAAGACTAAATTTTCATTGTACACTGGCCATAATTTTGTTTATATCAATACACTGTATTTCTGGAAAATTGTTTCCTTACAAAAATCTTTACAGACATCATGCTGAAATATTGGTAATTTCCTTGAAAAACTAGTCAACAACACACAATTTCTGTTAATATTTTTAGAATATCTTTTGACAAAATTTTACTGTACAAGAATTGTCGTAAGGTTATATATCAGTAATTTTTWTGTTATTCTGCAGATTATTATTAAAAACCTCGAAAAAACACGATTGAATCAAGATAAAAAGTATTGATAAAAGCATTTTATGTTGACGACTTGAATGCACTTCGTGACCCAACTCCAGAATCCACGCGATTGTCTGCAAAGATATTATCCTCAGTCACTTTAGGAAAGGAATTGTGCTGGCATACAGACATGGAATCAACGCTGATTGAAGCGAGATTTTCCATTGCCATAAACTCCTGAACAGCCAAAGCCTCGAAGGAGTTTTTTGGTTCTTTTAAGCCAATGAGCACTTCGATATTCACGTGATCTTTGGGCCATTCTGTGTGAAGTCGGTGTAAGCTAGGCGTAGAGTGTTCAGGGACATGACTTAACTCTTCGTCAACATTCATGTCTTCAGAGGACTTTCTTGAATGGTTTTTTAAGTTAATGAATTCACCATGCGCTGGCTCGTTGTTGAAGTCGTGATCGGTATTGGCCTTATCATCAGATGGCTTGGACATGCCAAGATTCAAGGTTCGCACAATCAAAGCGTAGATATCAGGGATCGTTCCACCAGGGACCCCTTCTTCACTCTTTTCATTATCATTTTCATTATCGATCTTATTTTCTGATGCGTTGCGAGAATAGTCTGTGTTGATAGAAGAAGGTGCGGAAATGTCGTTCGCTTTTGGAATTGAGAGTTTACTTGCTGAGATGAAAGGACTGATGTTACTGGAAGACGAGTTCTATAAATATATGGAAAGATATTATCATTATTTGATCATTACAGTATATATCTATGCAGTATATATCTATAATTTCTGATAGGTTGGTGGCGCGTGAGTTATGAGAGMTCACAAAACGTGTGCGCACTTTTATTTTCTCATTCGTGTCAAAAATACGCTGCACGACATGCCTCTCCTAACACTTTTTTGCACACAGCACGCGCGCGCTTTGTCTATTTCTTCGGTATTATATTCTTACTATTCAGATAAAAAAAATCTACTTACTAAGAATGACGGTTCGTCTTCGTGAATTTCCATGCTGTCTTGAACTTTATTTCGATTGCTACTGCATACACCATAGTGCCTCTCATCCGTGTTGTGCTTCTCTATCATACGAGGTACATCAATTGACCCTGATAAAGATCTCTCGTGGCCAGTATTATATTCATTACTTCTTTGATCTACAAAACTAGTATCACTAATCAAATGATCAGATAAAATAGGGCGGGACTCTTCTTGGACTCCCATAGTATTTTCACGTGTCATTGCTGGTGTATCAAAATGCCAGGGATACTGCGCGCCGTTAGCTTGAAACGCCCTAGTGGAATTTCTGATAGATGATGGTGTGTGAAAGATGCCTTGATCCGAGGAGCTTGATTCTCTTAGTCCAGAACTACTCGCCTCGCCTTGGACTACGTGTGAAGAGGTCTCTTCTCCAGTCTTGTTTTTCTTGTTACTAGTGTTAAACCATGAAAACCACCTCCTTATCCCTGTAGCTCTGGATCCTGCTCTTCCATCATCAATTCCATTTACCTCATCCGATCTGCCAGGTYGTAATAAATGCTGATTGGTTGCGCGGTGAGAGTCTTGTGATTCGTTGGCCTGACGTCGATGATATGATRTTGTATTGCTATTAGTACTTCTGGTTGTATCCATGGTGGCATGGTCGTCTTCAGTTTCCATGGGAACACTTCTGGATGGATTGCTCATGATCCCTGAAGATGCAATGTAGAAAAAAACCATTGTTATATTTATTGGTTATTTTCCTCGCCCGCAATCTTCTTCAGTGCTGAAGTTCTTAGAACGTTATTTTTCAACYTTCTAGGCGACGTCGCATGTGCAAGAAAAAAAATGCACTTGCACCGGGTACTAGAGAAAAACGTTTGCGCATGCGTACCTTTAAGCRCGTTTTCTAAGAATTTAGAAGTGTAAATGAAAAAATAAATGTTCGTTTACTCCGAGACCAAGATACTGTATTAATAAAGACAATATTAAAGAATTAGCCTTAAGTTTCAAGCACTGACATTGAAAGTTAAATTCACATATTTTTACTAATTTGCATACGGACTAAGTGCATGCGCAGACGTTTTTCACTCGTGTCGTTGCGCTGTTGATACAACAAAGACTGCCGTTCTT
Organism: Actinia tenebrosa; assembly: GCF_009602425.1. The sequence continues at coordinate 224,752 of NW_022261649.1, forward strand.
CACACGTCGATTGTGTATGATCCCTTGATGTTCTTCACTCGTGTCCTTGCGCTGTTGATACGACAGAGACTACCGATCCTCACAAGTCGATTGATTAGGACATAAAAATCTACGCATACAATTTTTTCCCCGGAATGTCTGAATTTTTAGTTGCAAAATCGAAACATACTTTAAAAAAAATGTAGCATTTTGTTTTTGCGAGAGAAAATTATTTTTATTTTTCATGATTGTTAATACATGTTTGTATTTTACCTTCTTCCTCGTTTTCATCGACAACAGCGTCAAAGACGCAATAAAACATTGGCCGCAGCTGTGTAATYTGTATCAAGAGCTAGCTTACTAGACTGGCCATATTATGAAGGCAAGGCTGTAGTTACATGCTGTAGCTAATCTGAAAACGAAATGTCAAAACACTTTAAAGCGCAAACATAGGCGCGTCAAAACTCTTATCATTGTGAATAGATTCGGTGTTGAAATAGAAGAATGCTTTTACTTACCAAGTCAAACTGACAAATAATACCAAGAATGAAATACGTTGCCCAATTTAATGTAATGATGTAGACGAGAGACCAATCTTGACGGTAACTTGTGAGTTTATCAGCTAATTTATCGTTACTATCATTGAGTATGACGTCATAATGATACTAATTTGTACGAAGTCGCGCGCGCTACTCTTGCTCTTTGAAATTGTCCCGTTTATGCCATAAGAATGTTTCGCTTGCGCACAAATTATAGAGAGAAGGGGAATATCAAAGATGCAACGCGTAACAGTTTCAGTATTATATCTGGTTCACTGCTGCTGAGAAAGGTTCACACGCTCAATATCCCAAAAAATGAAACAAAATGGTTCTAATTTTCCATCCATCCATCCATCCATCCATCCATCCATCCACCCATCCATCCATCCATCCATTTCATGTTTAGCCCTTACCTTTTGCTCCAGAATCCTTATCAGTTTGTTGAGTACATCGAAGTTGGTTTTGAAGTAAGTGCAAGTAAATGCTATCATAACTTCTAGGACAAACCTCTGCACAAATGATAACAAAACATGTTATTGAACTACCAAATGCCTTCCATAACATCACAAAATAGCCTGCGTAGCGTCGCTTTGAAGAGGGGACAGGAGAGGGGGGGGGGGGGGGGCCGATACACAGGCTAAACTGTTAACGACATACAAATAACATTTTATGTCAACCACTTCAGACTCTGGAACGATACACAAATGATAAAACTCAAAGATCAGAATAACATGTTTTACTAGAACCCTTCATAATCTTGTAAAGTTAGCCTACTCAAGTAGAGGGGCCCCTAGATGATATTCCAAGAATAGCGAATAAATCAGATTGATTGATTTTACGTACCTTCACACATATTGGTTCCAGATATTTCTTAGCCTCTTTGCCGAGGTAATCTCGGTAAACAACTTTTTCAGGATTTTTTAGATCCTCYAGTGTTTTGTAGGCACACTTCCTCATACAGATTGCATTCGATTCCTGTTGAACATGAAGAGAATTCATCATATACTCAAGATCATTCTTATTGAAGTTACCAAATAATCAGGGGCGTAGGGAGGTCTTGATTATGGGAGGAGGGGGGGTAAATGAAGATTTTCCTGCCAAATCCACAGGAATCCCGCGTGAAGTAATTAAATTTTGGTGCCGAAAGTAAGCTTCCCCTTCCCCGTTTCCCCTCCCTATGCTAGTGGAACCCTCCCTATGCTAGTGGAAGTAACTATATGTCTCACTTCGATGCAAAGGCACGGCTACCTTTCAAGATGGCGCTGGGAACTGTGAAGGAGACTTTGAAGGGGACTTGGATTCCAATAAAAATCTCAGGCATGACACAGTCACGCTCACGGTACAGCATGTCTAACCGAGAGGTTTTCACAGCTGAACAAAAGGATCAGGATCCAGTTTCCTTCATTAAAATTTAATATTGTTAATGCTAATGCGATATAATCTTAGGCATACTTACATTCAGGTCCATGGTCTTGATGCTCTCCGGGCAAAACGTCTGCAAAATTCTTTCCATGTTATCCTTAAAACAGAAATGTAATAATGTAATAATGTCCTGTTTTCTAAGTATGGTTGGAATGAGCTTCCTTGATTTTCTCTTCTTCCTTCCTTCATCCCTTTCTTTCTTCTTCCCCTTCCCTCTTCTCCCCTCCTCCTCTGACAATATGGACCAACACACCAAGTGAAGTTAGTGCTCCGGCATCCTTGCAGACGTTTCTCATTCGTTTCCCGCGTTGGGCATCCGAGTCAACATTGCGGCTTTCAGGTGCTATCATATTCTCTCCAGCTCTTGAGAACAATATTTTACCCCCGGAAAAGCAGTTTTTCTCGTGAGAATATACATAGCCGCGCGTAAAATTCGCAAGGTAAATATTCTCCATGTTTCCCGTGTCATGAAACGCCACGACTCACGTGACTAAAAATTGAAACTAGAAATGTTGTGTGACCTAATGTTTCTTACCTGACTACAAAGGTTGTGTGACCTAATGTCTCTTACGTGACTGCGAATGTTGTGTGACCTAACGTGTCTAACGTGACTACGAATATTGTGTGACCAAAAGTGTGTTACCTCTGTRCGAAGAGAGTCATTGACTTGCAAGGCATGCATCAGAAAAAGCCACGACTGTGTATTTTTGGATGTGTAGATATAACATCTTATATTGCCGATGTTCTTGTGGACTGGTAAAATCTCTTCAATATCATCTAGAGTGAAATCCTTGACTGGACATGATGCTGTGCTAGTGGTTGTTCCTACCAATCCAGAAACCAAACAAGGCATTAGCTGATAATAATSCAAATCAATATCCAGGTAATGGACAGCCTTTTCCAGGAAATTGAAAGTTAACTTCCACACTAGTGGTTGCTACCAATCCAGAAACCAAACAAGACATTAAATGATAATAATCCAAGTCAATATCCAGGTAATGCACAACCTCTTCCTGGAAATTCAAAGTTAACTTCCACACGAATTGGACGTGTTTGTCCAACGAACATACCAACTATCTATCTAGGTTAACGTTATTATCTATTATAGAGAGCTTATTGATACACAACATTGTTAAGTTTTTATATATRAGTATGATACCAAATAAATATGTTGTCCTTTTATTCTGGCTGCGTATGCTGGACGAAATGCCATATCAGTACAACACAGTAAAACACTAAGTATGTGCTGGATAGAAGATTTTACGCGCTAATTAATGAAAACATTCTATAAGCGCGCGCTCTATTACAAAACGAATTTGAGCATGCGCATAACATACCATGTAGCCAGATGTTTACCATGCGCCAAATTTCCTCGAGTTTAATTATGCCAATTCGTTGAACATACGCTGTAAGATTGACAAGACTCTGTGGTTTTGTACACTATGCGTAATAAAACATCTAAGGTACATAAAGTACCTGTGTTCTTAATCTCACCTGAGGGGTAGTTATTCAGTGATTTGCAATAAGGAATAACCGAAACACGAATCGCACTCTCTAGCGAGTTATTAGTCGCGTTCAGTTTGATCCACTTTCGTCTAAAGATCGGGATATCAACCATTCGCTGATCAATCTTCTGCACGTTGATAACGTTCATCGGAAGACCATAGAGAGGCTCTTTAGGGACTTGCCAGTCTGGAAGCTGTTTTACTTTTGTTCCTTGTAGATAGTTAATGGCATCTTTTTTACTGAAAGAGTTAGTAAGTGTCTCAATATTAATAAACTTCCCATCATGATGGCGAAGTCGTGTAAGATATTTTTGCTTTGGTTTCTGATGGAATATCATTCAACATGGAGCCGGCTATTACAATGATTGCAAACCATTTACGTAATTAGTACTGTCATGTACGGTTTGTCTTATTACTTTCAATTACACCTATTTCAGGAAAGGTATATCTATTCTTTATCTATTTATTGTATAATTTTTTTCATATCTTTTCTAAAAATAGTTGTATATGTAATATATACATTTTTTTTTTCAGATATAGTTTCTTCTATATTTATATAATTATTTTATTGTTGTTGACTTTGGATGCAATTTATATATATTGAAAGAGAGTATTTCAGGAAAGGTTGTCGAAGCCAAAAGACATTAGCGATGTGAGATGGGACATGGGTCGTGATTCCAAGATACACTTGTGTTTCTTATTATTATTCTCAGTTATCATCATCATCATCATCATCATCATTAATA
>NW_022261649.1:246618-259957 GCF_009602425.1 Actinia tenebrosa
TGCCGTCTGAGCATTTGATTGGATAATCAATGATATCGTGCGTTGTGACACAAACCCCGCTCACATTTGACGATTCAATCTTACATGTTACTGTTGTTTGGTTTTATATTAGTTCCATGGTGATAGGATCGACATTTCGTCGTATGGTCATCAGCAAGTTGATAGATTCGCAGTTTTRTTGGACTTGTGGACCAATGAAGCAGCCTACCTGGAAAATAAGAGACAGGTAATTACAGTCTTTCTCAAAGCCCTTCTTAGCGTTTCCTCGCAAAAGTTTCTCTCCTCGTTTCTAATTATGTTTTGTGTTTATTTTTACTCTAGTTGATTGATTGTTACTACGAAGGTTATCAACACGTTTTTGATACCAACGARAAAACCAAGCTCGCTCAGGTATACCCCAAATTCGGTACTGGGTCCCCAGAACCATTGCAAGACGGCGTGYCGTCCCGTTGAGAAAAGATCCCCTCCTTAATAATGCATCTTTTTTTAGCTTTACTGATAAACAAAGTAACAATATAATCAAGGGAATGGCACGTGATCTGATAAAATCAATTCGACTATCAAGCTACTACCTTCTTAATTACTACCAAACTACTACTTTCTTGCATCGTTTTAAAGCAGAGTTTCCTTGGTTAACAATTTATTTGCATATACGAACTAGTACTAATAGACATTTTGTTTGACAAGGTGATCACAAATGTCATGTCCATGCGCCCCCGGTTTGATTTCACAGCGGATTACTTCGTACGTATCTACCGTGCGGAATGCCTGAACCTGAGACTCTACTGCAACCTTATCAAGACAATACTGGACCAACAGGTTTGACTAGTTATTGACAAGTTTTTTGAAAGATTGGAAACTTATTGAATGATAACATTTTTAATTTTTTTGGTTAGATTGCAGAAGARCGAGAATATTTACAAAAAGTATGTCGTAAAGGGAACAAGGGTAGGTAACATTTACTAAAATACCTTGAAATTTTCGATATCCTGGCTGAGCTGCCTCTGGGGGGATTAAAGTCAGAGCACGGCTAATTCACAGATCCAATTGGAATACACCGTTCTCATAATGGCTGACAAGTGCACGAATACGAGGTCAACCAGTCATTAGTTTAGAATAGAAGAAATAAAAGCACATGAAATGCGTTCATAGAATGAAAGTAAAGAAAAGTATAGAAAATGACTTTTTGTTTGACCTGAATTTGCACTATCCACCTTTATTTTGTATGAGCAGCCTTGCTCAGCCTTGCAAGATGACTGGGTTGCCTTGTTTTGGTGCGCTTGTCAGCCATTATGAGAACGGTGTATTTCGCTTGTTGGGTTTGCGGAGGAAGGAAAACCAGAGAAGCCGAAGAAAAACCTTCAAATCCAACCCAACCAACAAACCAACAAACTCTACTCACATGTGATTATCAAATCTGTTTTACTAACTTTCAATTCGGTTTTCGTTTTTGGCAGGGTTTGGGCTTCCTCTGCGTGTGATTCCACAGCAGCTTATCGCCGTCAACATCAGCAGGTAATGAAAAATTGAGCCATTTTTCAAATACAAAACGGTTATAGAAATGTGCTTTGTGAGTAAGTCATACCTTTCTTTGTCATTCGTAGCACGCTGTAAAGTTTTGCCAATGTACTCAAAAATCCACAAAAATGAATTCGGTTATACAGAAATTTATGATAAACGTAGCTCTCTTGTTTTTAGATTATCTTAATTATTTTGTTTATTTCAGGCCCGCACTACAATATATCTACATGCTGGAGTTTCACCCGTCTTTAGCTATGATTGGTCGAATACCAGAAGCACTGAACAATATATTTAAGGTTAGTGGAACTGTGTCTATAAGTCTTAGCTATTAGCAAGATAGGCAAAATTTAATTTAATCATTCAAGTAAAAGGCTAATTTGTCTCTCAGACTGATGAATTTTCGACTGATGTACATGTTCTCTCTGATTAACTGAGTTACTAACTGACTAATCGGCCAACCGACCGGCCGACCGACCGAGCATTAGACCGTCCGACTGACCGACCCAATACTAACCAACCGACCAACCGACCAACCGACCAACCGACCAACCGACCAACCGACCAACCTACTGAATAACTTACCGACCGACCGAGGATTCGACCGTCTTGCCGACTGACTAACCAACTGACTGTCCTACCGACTGACAGGACCGGCCGATCTACTGAACATAATGATTGATCCTACTTACACAGACATTCTCCGAGATTCACAAACCAAAGAGCACAGGGGAGATAATCTCAATGGAGAAGCGATTGCTTGAAGTGGCACAAAAGGAATGGGACTCGCTTGAACCGACCGGAAATAACTTTTCTGTGCAAACACAAAAAGACGTAAGTACTTGATTAGATTCATTCACCAAAAATTACTATTCTTACTTTACACAAATATTCTGGCGTCGGAAGCCCGAATAGATTTCGTTTTGAGTTACTGCGCATGTTCACCAAGTTAGCTGTCCGTTCTCTTCCAATCTCCTACCCTGAGCCTGCGTTTCTTCTGGCCTGCGGCGTAGAACGAGGGCTCTGGTATAATCCATTTTTTGACACCAGGATTTCTTGGACTGCTCTTTGAATGTACGTGACGTCATAGTCTTTGTTTCTTTAATCATACCCTCCAACATGGCGGCCAGGTCTTTTCACGGTCCTTTTACTCTCATGAGATGGCATAAAGTAACGCTCTGTGGAACCCCAGCTGTTTCTTTTCCACGCATATACGTTTTTTTGTTTTTTTGTCTTAACTCCTCTTTCTTTCTTATAACTTTTTCTCTTATTTGAATGACAGCTGTTTTCCGAGGTGTTTATCGAAGATCCGCAATTCGTTTGCGAAGTTGGACAATCYCTGATTAATGCTGAGGAGAACAAGAAAGGTGGACGAAAATCCCTCAAAGAAAAGAGACAGATATTGTTGAATATCTGGTCTAAATTATTAGAGGTAWGCATCTGGCTTGAGGAGCTATCGCTTTGATACGTCTCTTGTTTGTGTCATTCGCTACCCATACTAACCTATAACATAACTGTTCGTTTGKTGCATCATACTGTACTATACTTTTGCTGGATTTTTCTATTTGTTTATATTTTAGCACACCATTTTGGCTTCAACTATGAAAAATAAAATACAATAAAATCAATGAAGGAAATTTTTTTCCGAATTTTATTTTCGTCTAATACTTTAATCTCAATAGGGCTCCCTGTTTGTGGTACTAATTATTTTTCTGTTTCATTCAGGTGATCACTCTGCGACACAGACTTATCCTATCCGCTCAGGAAACCGAAGTGGTAACAAAGGTAATGGAAACTTCATGCTTAAAAATATATTTGTATATGCCATCAAATCTCAAGTCACGAACTGATTAATATTCATCTTTTCCGCTGGACAGATATACCGTGGTCGAGCTAAGGAAATCGGGTTCGATGAATACCACGCCTTCTTGCGAATTGTCTCGTTCGATTTTGCGCAGTCGAAGCCCGAAGTGGATACCGAATCAGTATTGATTACACTCGTTCAGGAAGACGATAGCAGAATTGACAGGTAAATATAAGGGCTGYGAAAGGATCGGAGGTATCAGGCAAGTCGTTACTACAATCACGATATATGGTTTGCACTTTACTATGCGAGGGGTACTACGTTATATTATATTATGTTACTCCAGCCTGTGGCGGTATTGGCACCTTGCCCTTAAGTATTTTGTGTCGAATTCCAAATTAAACGGCTTTGTAGCCAAGGTTCAGTAACTAGAATTTATTCGTGTTTCTGTAGATACACACCTGCTTACCTACCGCTTGCTATACAAGAACTGGACGAGAAACATGTTGGGAACTTTAGCTTTAGGACAAGAGAAGGCCTAATGCAAGTGAGTATCCAGCACCTTAGTCAGGCGCCTTTCTTTTCTCTCTCCCTGCATCTCTTCCACTGTTTCCTGTTTCTTTATTTCCATAGTCGGTATTCTAATAGGTCATTGATTTGTTTGTGTCTTTAGATAATGAATGGAACAAGCGTGGAGAAGCTGCAGACTGTCCTAATGACCCAGGTACGTATGAAAAAGAACTGTTTGGTTTGTAAATATTTTWAATTAGCACATGAGGAAATCCCTATTACCACCAGAAAGCAATTCTGTGCTCTGTTTCTGTCTATTTTATAAAGAAGATGAGCGTATGAGCGTTTGTAAAACGTAAAATTGTAAAATGTCTATCASAGTATTTGACTTTCTATTTCAAAATTTAAAAACAACATTGACACTGTGATGAATCGCTGCCTCTGTCGATTGTAGGTCACCCACAAGAATCTCATCATTTCCAGCCTTTTACAACTCGAGGGATGTGAAAAAGTAATCACGATTGCAAAGGCGAAGGCGGCAGAAACCGAAAAGAGGTGAAAAATATTTGGTTTGTGCAGTCCTTTTGATATTTTATCAACACCCATTGTGCTGATCAAAGTCAAGTGCTGACTCACAGATATAAGACCAAACAAACTCTACTCACATGTAATACCGAGCCCAGGAATCAAACCTGAGACCTCAAAGGGGAGAGGCAAGTGCACTACCACTACACCACCCTTGGGTCACTAATGTATGTGAAGTTGAGTCCAGGAATCAAACCCTGGACCCCAGAGGTGAGAAGCAAGTGCACACCACTACTATACCACCCTTGGTTCACTAATGTATGTGAAGTTGAGTCCAGGAATCAAACCCTAGACCCCAGAGGTGAGAAGCAAGTGCACGCCACTACTATACCACCCTTGATCAATCTTGGACCGCCGCCAAACCACGARTTTATGAAACGTAATCAGTTCCCAAACCGGTGGCTTCTAAATCTGTTTTGTTTCTTGGGGTTTTTTCAGTGAGGGTCTATCACCTGTTTCGTCACGTGATCATTCCTTGACGAGCCGTCGTAAYTCAGTAGAAGAAAGCCAGTCTCTGAGTGCGTTTTCCTCCAAGAGACGGGATCGAGAGTTTGAAAGAAAACTTCAAGAGGTGTTTGTATCAGTGCAACTAGAAAAGGTAAGTCGATCGTAACAGCAAGTGTGTGTGTAATACAAATAAGACATCTTTGTTACCACAAGTCTTCAATCTTTGGATATTTCCAACTGTTGGTGTCAAATAGCCGTTCCGAGTTTCAGGAGGAAACCTGGGTCGAGTTTGTAGTGCATCGTGGGACGTTTTATGGGGCATATTTATTTTCTCTAAAACASWYCCACAATGCATTGCAATGCCAACTCGACCMAGYTYTYTCCTCRACCTCRRGATGACTAATATATAATCATAGTATATTATAAAAATATATTGACCTATGCTGAATATCCATGTTTCTTTAGACGGCACTTCGAGACAAGATGTTAAACGAGTACATTCGCAAGAAAGAACAGCTGGGAGTCATGTTGAAGAATATCGATGAAGTGGTCAAAYTGAAGAGGTAAGTAGGTAACAATTATCTGCTGCTTAACCAGGGTTAGCGTTATTTTGATGTAGAATATTCACGTGTTCTGTTCACAAAATGTTGTGCATTCTTTACTTTACCGTTGGCGTTTGTGAAAGTATGTGTCTGCAATCAAAAAACATGTACAGCGGTATTCCGTGAATCCCTAAATGTTTTGAAGAGTTGCGGATAAGATTTCAGTTAATTTTACCTTGGGTGACAGCAGTCGTTGTTAGTAAAGGCAGAATAATCTTGGTACTTATGTGCTCTGAACTTTTTTTCTGTTCTTCTTGGTTTTTTTCCTAGGAAACTGATAACAAATTTCTGTAGCAACCTCAACAAAAGAGCTGCGCAGTTTTCTTACCAAGCACAGGTAGTATTGAGATCTTATTTTCAATTCAATCCTCTAAYATTTCCTTGTACGGATTATATTCTTAACCAGTATCGGCTGTATCCATTTCTATTTTCAGATTATAGCGTACACTATTACTCTACACGATTTGCTGAGCGACTTCCCGACTACCAGGTATTCACGGAAAGAATCATGAGACTTCACAGTATTGTTACTGACGTGTCACGTTAATGTAAAGTTTTGAACTAATCAATAATGAATGACGTTGGCATATATATTAATTTTCAGCATAACTTACCGTGCTATGACCCTGCAATTAGTGCCTCTAAATTCCATAAACGAGAGTCTCTTGGTAAAATTTTGGTTTAATATTGGTGGAGAACATACAATCAATCAGTGGTGGAGAACGCGGGTCATGTTTAGTGATGGCGCAAAAAGAGCGCGACGTCCAAGGTCTTATACATAATATACAAAGAAAAGAATTGAAAGGCACTAACCTTTTGTAAATGATAATTCCTAGGGATGCACATTTTGTTTTCGGAGAAGAAGATGAAAAGAAAAACGACGAAGAAGACGAAGTAACGACTGATCCTATGTAAGTTAAAAAAATGCTTTTTACCGTGATATAGAACGTGTGTGGTGCACATGACAAGAGAAAATAGTAAGTTTTTTTTTACTTGTTAAAAATGACTTTTTGCCCCAATTATGGCAACAGGTTGTCTTTTGGTATACAACGTGATTTCCACGAGGAAATGTCAAAAACACAGCCGCCATTTTGGTGATGTAACAAAACAAAAAAAWTACTAACAAATCTTATCGTTTCATAGGACATTAAAGCAACGCCCAAGAAAACTTTTGTCCGCTGATGGCAAAAAGCTGCTTAACTTGTGGTTTATACCCCATTACACCGAGGTAAGGAACGATAGGAATGACTATACAAGTTTCGTATCTGAACTTATTTTTCGAAGGKAGGATCTTTAATGTTGAATTTGTTGTGTTTTAACAGATACTCAAGATGTTCGGAAAAATGAAGATTGAGCAAAGAAACGTGTGTTTGAGAGTGATTTTGGTAAGTAATACCTGGGGTAATGGAGCGACGGTTATCGACTTTTCTTCTATTTGGGAACTGCACTGAACGTAACGGTTTCGGTTGCCATATACGATGGTTACTTTTGATGTTATGAAAAATTTCAATTCTATCTTTTACTCTCCTCTTGCAGCAAATTGTGTCTTCGCTTCACGACATCTGTCAGTATCTTTGTGCTCATGCTCGACTGGGTAGCTCCACTGCCCGGTTAGGAACGCAGAAGCTTGAATTTTCTGGAGTGACCGCTGACTGGGGTGGCACTGAGGGCATTGGTAAGTTTCAGGGGAGTCTTCTCAAATATCGCCTCTTTCTAKTACCTGAGCTATCTTATTGATATTGGTTGTGCCGTATTTTGTTCTCTATAGGCGCTGAACTAAGGGAAATTCAAAAACAAATCAATCATTTAGAATCCCCAACTGATCCTCAGGAAGTAAGTGCTATTTCATACTTATATCCCTGAATGCTGACTAAAAGATTATGTGACTCTACCCCCCTTAAACGAAGCAACTGAGTTAAAACGAACCCATAAAAATGGAAAGAGCAACTCCATGTTTGGTAATAAAGCAACGTATCAGCTCAAAAAATGTGATACACATGATAAATAGCGCTCTACATAAAAATCGAATATATGCTATTATTAACCGGCCATTTGTAAAGAAAAATGTGTTGAATGGCAATGCAAGCATTAAATGAGCACTGAAAATAACCCAATAATGCATAGAATTGTGGGACTAAGCATAAGGGAAAAAAATAAATTTAAGGATCTGCCAACTCCTTTTCTCCGTTGGTGTTTCTAGCTAGTTTACGTTGATTCAGTTTTATAAATTTTACAATTTTACTTAGTTTATTATCAAATTTTTCAGGTAGCGGAGTTCCTCACTCGAAGACGTGACAATCTTTACCTTGAGGTGGACATTTCCATCAGTCATTCAGTCCGAGATACTTTCCTTTCCACAGGGAATGAATCCGCATACAGGGTAAGCTAGATTATTAGTTAATGAACTCCTTTATATTCGTTTACCATAGGTTGTAGTATCGACCCTCCGAGGTAAAATAGTTTATTTTTTTCTTSACAGAGAATCACAGACAACATGCATTTTGCACTGCAAAATCTGAGCAACCTTCCGAGGTAAGATCACGGTCAGGTAGACCATTTCAGCTTGAGAGTTACTTTTCCCCTTTTCAAGCCACGTGTCAATCCCTTGAAAGAGTGGTCAGCACGTGGTTTATCAAACATTTACCATGAAGCTGAAAGGGTCTATAATGGACCAGATATGCTATGTCAAATGGTGTCATATATCCTATCTCATTCTACTTCAAACGTTTTTATTATTGCTTTTTAGAGCGAATATGTACAACACGAACTTCTCTGTTCCTGAGCCACTGGATTTTAAGACGCCTTTAGGAAGAGAACTSTACCCTTGGAGGTCATTCATGGAAAAGTATGTCGTTACATTCAAAGTACAGTTTTAATCTGTGGTGCGCCCTACAATGAGCACTATTCTAGGACATTCCATGTCTCTCTATTACGTCTATTAATGTGGTGTTCCCCACGACTCTGTTCTAGGACCTGTCTTGTCCTTAAGTCTACGGTTTTTTATAGTCTTTGTTAAGTCCTTAAGTTTCTTTGCTGTCCAATGAACTCTGACATGTGAGCTACTCCCGTCTCCTCCTGTTAAGTAATTGATCAGAGATATTGTTTTCCATGATAAATCTGTCACCCCACCTGCAAGTGAATGTATTCGCTTACCACGTTGTTGTGTTGTATTTAGGTACGGGCCCTTTCCAATGACGTACTGGCAATGGCACSAGATTGGAAATARCATGCAACTATGTTTAGCTGGACTCCGAGAAGTGGACAGGTATGGAACGAAACCTTAATTATATTTATCTATCATTTGTTATCGTTTATAGAATTTTGACTATCATGGTAATTCCTTTCGCAGGCACGTCGTGAATGGAGAAATCCTAGGCGTCTCTCTYCTCCTCGAAGACGTCCTACAAAATGGTCTTCCCGAGATGTTCTTCTCTAGACAAGACGAAGACACGACGAGTGTCGGATCACCGGCGCAACGCTCTCGGCCCAACACGAGTACCTCTCGAAGACCACCCAGYCGTCGACACAGCGATAYGGGRGAAGGAAGCACTGAGTCGGGAGGGCAAAGCGATAGTGGCAGACACTTCGATATCCCAAAGGGACCGTTATCAATGAGCAAGAATCCAAAGGCTGCTGTCAAGCTTATTAATATGTTTTTATTGGTGTGTTCGAGGCTGGAAATGCTRAAAACTGACTGGGGATGCAGGAAAATGGGCACCAATGAGATAGCGACTACGAAACACTTCAGGAGATTCTGGTAGGATATCGATAGACTATGTAATATCAGATAAAACAGAAGTCCTAGTTTCGGGCCTTGCTAAAAAAGAACCTCCATTTTGTAACCAACGAGTTTTTGTATGAATTTGGCTAGAATCTGCTATTGATGGCTTTCACGGCGGCCATGTTGGAGGAACTTAACAAAAKAATTGTCAATGAATTCTTTTGTTATATCCTTCAACATGGCCGCCGTGTCTGTTGTTRTTTAGTTCTCTCGGGAATGGTTGAAAACCGTCAATATGCAGCTCTYGAAATCTAAGATGGTTCGTGCTTCGATATTTTCTTATAAAGAGAAGAGTCAGCTCATTGTACATAATGTAATGCCTAATTTAAAACATGGGGCATTCGCTGAGCRAAATACTAACCTTCTGACAACGAGTATAATAGTTAACATATTTTGTCTTTTCATGTTTCTTTAGTAAAATGTACAAGATTGAGGTCCTACAACCAGTTTACCAACAAGTGGCGATGAAGCTGGGCTTGGTAAGAAAAATCATCTTAAAATCGATACTCAATCATTCATAACCTGTGGTTGTTATTATTTTCTGTAGGGTCAAGAATATGCTGCACTGGGTGCTCTCACCAGTGACGATGAACCGCTGACCTCACCACCGGGYTCAACAGAAATGGAACTCAAAATCAAACAGGTTGGTTAATCACAAATAGAATAGATGCCTTAATATCTTGATCGTGACTTTTGCGGTGTTCCTGCATCCTGATGATTGGTGAAGAGTCTTGCACTGTGATTGGCTCAACGGATGTTGTCCATTTACACTGCAACGGTGACTGTGCCGCGTACCGTGGTTTTCCATGTCAAGATCAAACACACTGAGTCATTGGACTTTTTCGCTTGAAGTTAATTTTCTACGACTTAGGAAGTTCACGGGAATTCGCACTGTCATTGTAGTACTTAATTGTTGGAGATCCAACGAAAATACTCCGATACAGCACTGTCACGCTTTCGACACGTCACTCCTGTAACGCAAGTGTTTCTTAGTTATGAAATCTTATTCAATCACCGTTTATTCTCCTTGATTATTCGTTGATTTGTGTCCACAGCTTGTAAGACTACTAGAAAACTTAGAATGTACGATGATCTCTGACGTCATGAGGCGGATATCGCGTGAGCACACTCTTGTGGTGTCTGAGAGAGGCCGTGATGATGCGACGCTTCCCACTGACCTATGGAAAAAACCGGTTAGTAAACCTGTTTGTCATGTTCTAGGACTGAATTTGGAGTCTAAATGGATTGTATATCGATTGTATGTAAAATAGACCGTTTGCATTATGACGTCATATACTACCTCTAACAGGATTCCTTAAACTTTGTTGTTCAGTCGATTACAACCAGGTGTCTCACAATTGCAGGTCATGAAGGAAAACTCCACTATCCCCAAACCACATTTAGTAGAAGATTTTGTACTAGACTTGATGGCTGGTCACATGGAAGATGGAGAGACCTTGGAATTCACTCGAGTAAGTGGCCTGTGGCAATTTGTGGTAATATTACTAACACGAATTGGTCAATAGAAATTATCAAGGATGACATAAGCAAAAGCATTATTGAACAATTTTAAAAACTAATACGAGTAGTAATTGGAATTGGTTTAATGTTAACTTCTTTTTTCAACAGGAACATTTGAATAAATGCTTAGTTAGACTAGCAGCAGAAACGAACATGAGAGAAAGAATTTGCTTCGAAAGGTAATCAGTTCGTATCCTTAGTTACTGTTGCTTTGATGTTGCTTACTGTAGCTATTGTTGCTGTTGTTGCATTGCTGAGTCTGCTGTTGTTATTGCTTTAGCTTTTTTGTTCATCCTGCAGCTCAGTTATTCTTATTCTTGTCTTTGTTGCTGCTGCTGTATGGTTGTTACTGYTTAAGCTGTCGTTCACAATGCATCTGATTTTGTTTAATGTGAATGATATTATAAATATCATTTAACTGTGCTCTTGTTGATATTTAGTTATGCTATGTATTATGAGAACCTCCTACGACACCAGCACCAGCTGTTGTACATGAAAGAGCAAGAAATAAGACAGATTAAAGACCAACTAGAGGAGAGTTCCGCTGCCACTATTGTAGATGTCCATTGTCAATTAGCCGATAGAAGCCATGAACAATTATTAGGTAAATAAAGCTTTAAACCTTATTTAAACCTTATAAACTAAAAAACCAACTAGCCAACCAATCAATTTAYCAACC
The DNA here is from genome assembly GCF_009602425.1 of Actinia tenebrosa. The sequence goes on from NW_022261649.1 coordinate 258,066, forward strand.
AAAACAACCAACCTATGCGACCCCTTCCACTTACTAGCCAACCTATCTACCTACTAACCAACCAACCGACCGACCAACCACCGACTTACTAACCATCCGAGCAGCCAACCAACCAACCAGCCACCAAACTATCAACCAACTTGCCACCTACTTTATTACCATCCWGTCAAACCACAAATTGTTAGATTCCATCTAACCTGAGTATCAGAACTTCAGGGTGCCTGGGAAGGGGTTGGGGGCCTAAGAGAGCCTGATACTCAGGTTAGATTCCATTTAACGCATTATCTAAACAAGAAAATATCGATTTATTTATTTTCTAGAAATCACTGCTTTRCGAGCTAAAATTATGGAGATGAGAGAGACACTTATGAACCAGGTACGAAAAGAAGTGATCCTATTTTACTGTTGTTTAAGTTTATACTCACGGTTGCAATAATACTCTGGGTAGGTAACGTATTTTGATTGTGTTTTCCAGGAAAAGCAGATCCGTGAAAGACTTAAGAAGGACTTTACTAAACTGGTACAAGAATTGTTCAGCAACTGTTTTGACATGAAAAACAAGTTTGAGGAATTCAGGTGAAAAGAAATGTTTCCTTTCTTTTGCAATGAAGGACCAGTGAATTTTCCAGGAGCGGATGTAGAGGAGGTGTGCACCACTCCCCTAGATAAGCTGACGATCTTTTTTTTTTGGAAAACAKACCATTTTCGAGATGCAAATTACCGCTGTATTCCTTGCTTACAGACTCATTTACTTAKGCTTAGTCTCGTATCAGCGTCTAAATATTCTCAAATACCAACGGTAAAGTAAAGAATGCACGGCTTCAATTAACAATACTAACACTGGTGCATCTCCTCCTAAAAATATGTGATTCCCCTGTATTGAAAGGCTGRTAGGAGAGAGGGAGATGGACTAGTGAAACGACATGTTCTACGTTGAAGTTCCTAAACTCTCTTTTTTTTAAAAGGCTTTTCCTGCATGATGACGTCCATGAAAKTCTAAATGAAGTTCGTAGACATGCACTGGAAGACATGAGGGAGAAATCTGGGGCAATGAAAGGTAGGTCGGCACTTCCCAATAACTGGAAGCATGGGAAAAGTTACAAAGATAGAGAGAGGAAAGGGGCGAGAGTCAGAGGAGATAAGGGTATAATTATGATAAAGTTTTAAAATTCCTAAAACGTTTTTTTAGCTGTAGGAGATGATCAAGTGATCAAGAAGTGCGAACAGATCCGTGTATATCAGGAAGACAACACTAATCTCGGTCAAWTGGTAAATATGATCTTTGGCTGGTTTAAATAGAATTATCATAGAATCATTGAAATGATGATGTTGTCTTTGTTTAGTTCTTGAAAATGAAAACGATGAATAACTGGAAGAAGACACGATTGTTCATGCGTTACCATGACTCTGTAAGTACTTGCTGTCATTTCTGTTTGTAATGTTGCTGTGGATGTTGCTGCTGCTGCTGTTGTTCTTGCTATTATTGTTGTTGCTGTTGTTGTTATTGCTGCTGTTGTTCTTGCTATTATTGTTGTTGCTGTTGTTGTTGTTGCTGTTGTTGTTGTTGCTGCTGTTGTTGTTGCTGTTGTTGTTGTTGTTGTTGCTGTTGCTGTTGTTGTTGCTGTTGTTGTTGTTGCTGTTGTTGTTGTTATTGCTGTTGTTGTTGTTGATGTTGCTGTTCCTGCTGCTACTGCTGTTTTTGTTGTTATTGCTGTTGTTGCTTTTGTTAATGCTGTTGTTGTTGTTACTGTTGTTGTTACTGTTGTTGTTGTTATTGCTGTTGTTATTGCTGGCTTTTGTTATTGCTGGCTTTTGTTATTGCTGGCGATTGTTGTTATTGCTGGCGATTGCTGTTATTGCTGTTGTTGTTATTGCTGTTGTTGTTATTGCTG
>NW_022261649.1:274587-293016 GCF_009602425.1 Actinia tenebrosa
GAAGCGAATTTACTTTTCGGGCCATTTTATTACTTATATATTAAAGCACCGCGGGGTGGACAGGCACCCTACTTAAATCCTTCTACAAAACGTTGAATCTGAATTACTATGATATATAACATTTCCATAGGTATAAARGTTACCCTAAGTATACGAATATCCACTGTGCGTTGCACGTCTCTGCACACGTAACTGGTAAAGTATAGACACAAGGTGATTAATGGGAGAACCTATGAAAAAAGAAAAGAATAGGAAAGGAAATAAATATCAGTATCATAGCGTTTGACTTCTAGCTCTTGGTATCTCTCATCGAAATCTGTTTAAGAAATAAAATAGCTTTAATTGTTTTATCATATAGCAGCAAAAAAAAAAAAAGAAAATACTAAGCCCTAATACTAAGCCTAAGTTTTTTTTTCAATAATGAGAATATGTGGACCGCGTGGCACTTTTGAAATACATGAAGATATAGAATATAGATAAGTTATAGTGCTTGGGAACGAGGTTATTCAATGGTGTTTTCTTGCACTTCTTTGTAAAACAGGCTGCGCGCGAGGGTGTCTTCAGCAACGCACTCTGTTCAGTAACACAGTTCAATCCAACCAATCTGGTCGAGCGTAGCGAGGTGGAAATATGACAAAACAACGAGACATATGGATTGAAACAATGGAGTTTTCCCTGTAGTCTAGCAGTCAAGTACTTCAGCAGGATTTTAATATCTCAGTCATTCTCATGGAGAATAGTCCATGTAGAAAAAAAACTCACTTTTAAATAGTGCCTAGAACGCGCAAGTTCCTCAGTCACCCAAGTCAGAGCAGCCACCACAGACCGTCCATCACTTCGAAACACGTCTGATAGGAGATCAACTCCTGGAAGAAGTTCCTTGACCTCAAACCCGGAACCGACGTCATACAAGGCGTAGTCTTTGTCTGCTGTGGGGTGGGGTAAGGAGGTGTGGAATAGAGCCTAATTGAATAGACACAACAAACAGTTAGAATAGATAATTACAGCCATTCTCAATCATATGCGTCCTCTAGYGATTGTTTCTGTATCGACGAARAAAGTCTTGGTGGACGTCAATCACAAGGCGTTTCCATAACATTGTCGGAAAACACAAAGCTGTAAGGGCATGTGCCTATAGAATGTCATGGAAACGCCTTGATTGACGTCCACCAAAAGCTTCTTCGTCGCGACAGAAACAATCGCTAGAGCGGCGCGCGTGATTGAGAATGGCTGTAAAGGGATGAGGCTCTGTATTTTACACAAGGAACAAATTCAACATCGGGCGTATTCTTTATCTATTATGGAGTAAATAGGTTAGACATTAGAGATGGACTGAACAAAATTATCGAAAAATGCGCAGTTACACCAGTATCAACAAGTAGCCATGTTTGAGATACCTTAAAAAGTGTGGCAGAGAGTAGACAGCACTCTTGGCGAAGACCAAGGTTAGATGTATGAACATACCTGTACAAAAACAAAAATAATTGGTAATAATTCCTAATAACAAGCCGTCACCATGCCTCATGGCTTGGTAAGCGATGTACTTTCAAAAGAACCATGACCTACAGYGATCGTTACGGTACTATGTAGTAATATATTGCAGTATAACATAACTAATATATTGGAATAGGTTAATTGGTTGTCAACGTAAATACCTGCGGACCGTGACTGCGAACACTTTATATTTCCTTGTTTGTATYTAACATAGCAGTTATTCTCGTTTTTAGCGCAAGAGTAATGCTTCTCCTAACACTTCTCTCGTGTTATGCAACCCCTGCGTTTTATATTTGCGCATAGAACGCGTTTCCTATATATTTGTTAATACATGAGAAACTTACTGAGCGATGTTAGAAGCAAGTAAAGCAGCCAACAAACAGCCCCAGATGCCACATCTTTGTAGGAACACCTCAGAAGGACTGATGTCTTGACCTTGAGCAGAAGCAATATCTCTCCAATTCTTCAGCGAATCAGATGTGTTGAGAATGTTGTCTAAGGCTTCAGCCCACCACTTGTACGCCATTCTGATGAATAATTATGTGGCAGTTATTCTAGTGGTGTTTGCTGACGATTACCGCGAAGGTCTGGAAGTAATTTTGCACGAGGAAGGAGGAAGGAGAGGTGGAAGAGAGGAAGAGAGGAAGAGAGGAAGAGAGGAAGAGAGGAAGAGAGGAGGAGAGAAGGAGAGGAAGAGACAAACTAGAGGATGGAAAAGAAGAAGAGGTGGGAGGAAATTAAGGAGAAGCAGAAAGAGAAGATGTAGAATGGGGCGAAGGAGAAGATGGAGGGGATGGAAGAGAAAGACAAGATGGATGATGAGGGAAGGAGGAGATGGGTTAGGAAGGAGAAGGAAATAAAACACATCACAAACATATACCTGATATTCCCACTATGGAACATGATGCTTCCAAGTTCATGCATRGCTTGAGCTGCAAGACCACGCTGCTGTCGACTTTGAAGCATTTCTAACACAACAAAATCAAAACGCTAGTCAGATATAAAACGAGTTTTAAATAGAAGACCGCAAGACTCAAGACATGTCTCATTCATACWCTCGTTCTGACCACCCCTAGACCTGACCCAAAGCTATGATGCATCTCTATTTACTTCTGTACRCCTAAGAAATATGTCGCAAGTCCCTGTTTTTGTTTTAGACACATCCCCTCCCCCGTGCTTTTTTATTTCTGACTGTGCATTAATTCCTATCTCATCACTTTCCCCATCACTATCCCGTGTCCCATTCTCTTGCTATTGCCTATATTGTCTTACCGATGGTCTTATCATATGAAGAGATCACCACAGCTAGCTGTGATGGCTGTAGTGTGTATGTAGTGATGTCCTCTACTGATTCATACGCCTGGTCTGTCAGATCAGTAGGCACATCTGTTGGTGGTTTGACCTGGGTGGGTACAAAACCAACACGTGATGATCCACGACGTAAAAGATGATGGCTGCCACCAGAACCTGATAAAAATATCAACAGTCATCAGAACAAGGATTAGTTAGAACGATCAAGCAATAAAATTAGTGAGGAAGGAAGAGACGGGGTGAGCGGATGACAGAGGGAGGAAAAAAGAGGGTGGGTGGGCGATGAATGAGTGGATGATCAACTGAAGAAAGGAGGGAGGGGTGAAGGAAGTGGGTGGGTGGGCGATGAGCGAGTGAATGATCAACTGAAGAAAGGAGGAAGGAATGAATGAAGGAAAGAGCCAGGGAGAGGAGGGAGTGATCTAAAGAAGTTAAACAAATAGAAACTACTGGTGTCCCCTATATGCTGGTATAAGACAATAAGAGACCAAAGATCATTATAAGTCTATACCTTTCTGTTGTCCTGCGAGATAACACAACAGCAGTTGTCTGCTGTGCTCAAGTACCCTTGCTGTATGGTGCTTGATGTCTAATGCCTCATGTAGATTGCTCAGACTCTCATTAATATCTATAGGCACCGAGATAAGACGCAACGCCTCCGTACTGCCGCTGTACACATCATGTCCAATAGGATCCAGATGGACCGCAGGCTCAATCGCTTCGTACTCAGCAGGAAYTATAACGATTTCCTCAGCCACGCCCGTTTCCTTGGATACCTTGATGACTGGCTGGCTTGCCGAAGGTCCATCATGCTCTTTGATTCGATCGGCGAGTTTCCGTTGAGCTACGATTAGCATGGGAAGTACAGATTCAGCGTAGCGACTCCTGTTAGACAAAGAAACAAAAATACGGAATAAGACAATATTGTTGGTTCATATAAACCAAGACTAAGTTCGCTTTTGGTGAGGTCATTAAATATGGCGGCGATGACGTCACATCCACGTCAAGGGTTCTAGTTACGTTTAGAAAAAAATAATCCTACCTTGACAATGCGTTAAACCGCAATATAATATCAACAACTCGCTCCSATTTGCCTTCATAGAACATCATTTCAGCAGCGTAAAGTACAAGCCTCTTGACCCAACGCATGTCCAGTGTGGTGTTGTTATCCAATGGGATCTCAAAGCGAAGGCTGGAGCCGCCCTTCTCTTCCTCTATACCTGCCATCAGCCCTGAATCTTGGGTTATCTCAACATCACCTTTCTTGACCTTGTCGTGCTTTTAAAGAAAGAAAACACATAGATATAGACRACGCGACTTCAAGACGCATGGCGTACTGTAGTAATGTCGGCGTTCTTTCAGGAAGTTCATATCTGGTTTCAAATGTTTGATAAAAACATACCTTTTTATTTTGTTCATTGTCCAGTTTAATATCCCCTTGCAGATGTACGATCATGTCCATCAAGCAATCCACTGCAGTGTAAAATGGCTTCCACAGGGCCCCCCTCAGGATGTCAATATCTGCCTTAACCTCCCCCTGTGGATCATCAGTTAGTCTYAGAATTCCTGCTACTACTCGGATCAAGACGGCTTGGGTCGTGTTCCACAGGCGACGACAGGCGTTTTGTAACATAGTCCAGTATTTACCACGATGAGCCAGGACCTGGAGAAAAGTAGAAATTAAAAAACGAAAAAATAGAGAAAAAAAACTGGAAAAATGAGAAACGAAAAAATGGAAAATAAAAAAACAATGAATAGAAAACCATTATAGTGTTGAAAAAAGCACAGGATTTTTTTTGTGGTAACCCTTGGGGGTGCGGTAGGGGAAGAAAACAAATAAACATCATCAAGTTAGAAAAATATAAAATGCATTGACCAGGTTAATATCAATATGATTAATATCAAAAAGTTCAACTTACGAYAGCGCGAGTAAGGTTGGAAAATGCATTCCCTAAGTAGACAAGTGGAGATTTATGAGTTGTTCCACCCTCCTTGTCGCTGGTAGTTACAGCAGTTACACGACTTCCAGACCTTAGGGATATACAACGATCAGGTACATTTAGTGCGGTATGTGATATGATTACTAGCTACTTCTTTCTTAGTGCGTCTCAGTAAAAACGTATCAGGGGTGTATCGAGGTGTCGGTCATGGGGGATGGGGGTTGGTAGACAAACGTACCATTTTCCCGCMAATACACAAGCGTACGCGTTTCATGTTTAGAGTTTCCCGACATATCTTGGAGTTTAGTAAAGCGTTTTGGGGTAGTTACGGTGACCCCGTAACTACTGCTCCCTCCCCCATCGCTACGCCTCTGTACGGAWAACTCACTAATAACGTCAACTAAAAAATAATAATAATACAGAAGCCAGTTTATTTACCTTCCAACATCTGCTTGTGTTAGAGCTTGTGATGCACGCTGCGTGCGCGCAGTTTGTGTTGTGGTCACCGCTGGTGAAGCATAGGGAGGAATCTCCATGACTGATCCACTAAACCCCATGGTCTGGTCAGGAGAATCGCGATGTGACGTACCAGCCCACGATATGATGAGGATACCACATGTAGAGAAGCTAAACCAATCAGGATCCATTTGGGACGGTCTAATATGGAATTGAAATAATAACATTGAAAAAAATGTAGCTAGTTTAAAGAATATTCCTCCCCACTCCCACCCCTTAATAATGTTTTCTTATCCACTGATATCCTTCCGACGTCTGACAATGATAATTTCAGTGTCACGAGGATATTCGACTGTCACGCAAAGTATAACAGTATTAGAAAACCTTTATGGAAATCAAACCCGCCATTTTTTTTTTTGTTTTGTTTTGTTTTGTTTTTTGTTTCGGTTGGTTTGTAGATATGAGAAATGATAAGACCGTCATGGACTTATCATAAAGTCTGTTATGATGGTGTTTTTTTAAAATTTTTTGTGGCGTGAAGTGAGTTAGGAACATCCCTTCCCCCTCCTCCCTGGATTATATATGTTTTCTAAGGTTACACCCCGCTCCGTGCATCTGTTTGTGCCTTTGCTCTTTGTGCTGTGTGCTTGTGCTGGGCGTTTATATATATATATATATACCCCTAAAACGCGTTCATGCAGGTTGCAAACTTGACAAGATCAGTTTTCTTGTTTAAGGTTGACTGAACACAATTTGCTCTTAGCACACATTTCCCACGGCGGTACATGTGCTCTCTGGAGAAGAGATGCGCTGTGAGAGTTGTTTGTGTTGCGATAACCGTTAATATTGATGTTTCAAAATTCAGTGGTTTTGCATATCTCTTTATAAACATTGTTGGAATACGGTACTGATCATGTTCCCTACCCATAAACTGCGTTCTCCTTGTCGCTTCCAGAAGCATCAATCTTCTCCAAGAAAACCTCGAGATTGCAACCAGAAGTCATCATATTAAGCTGAACAAGAAATAAAAACACACAATTGCATAGGGAGTCTTGAGGAAGAGTTTATCCGGTTTTCTTTTAGAAGAGGGGAGGGGGGGGGGAAGGGGGTGGGGGTGGGAAGAGGGATTCACTGGAGTAATAGGACGTTTGCATGATCGCGTCATTTAACTACCACTACCAAAATGCTTCGCGAATTTTCTTTCTTATTCAAATTTGTATTCCCTCATGAAAATAGTAAGACAATTGGTGCTAATTAACTGAACAAAAGAAAGTGTATAAGAGACTGTGGTAGTGGTAGTAAATGACGCTATAATACAAGTTACCTATTCGAAATGCTCAATTAAGATGAGAATATGTGGACCGCATAGCACTTATGAAATACATGAAGATATAGAAATATAGATAAGTTTAATAGATTAAGTAATAAGTTTTATAGATTAAAATATATATAAACAAAAGACAAAGCAATGATCTTTGTCAATCAGACATATCTAGTCTAMTCTTTTCTCAGATACMCTAATTAAGAAAACTAACTAATAACTAATAACTGAAGCTAGACCTTCAACAGTCCTTAKGGACGGACCATAGACTTTTGATGGGGGGATTGGGGGATTGGGGGATTGTAATTTTTTTTTACGTCTCATGGCTGTGCTTGAAATTTTTTTTTGGATTTTGCCCAAACACCCCTCCCCCTCTCCCCTTAAAAATCTAATGGTCCGTCCCTTATTTTCGAACTCTCATTTTGGCTAACGAATCTTCTGACTTACTATGTAAGTCATACTATGCCATCATGTTCATCAAAGAACGATCATTTATTTTTGGAGTTTTACCTGGACTTTCCACGGTAGTTCTTCTTTACTKACGGACCTCAGCTTCTTTCGTCTGTTACAAGATCTCCAATAATCTGGCAAGACATTYTGTAGCCTTTCTGCAGCCTTAAATAAGTCAATTCATCAAAACTTCAAGTCAAAAGTCAAAACATCAATTCAGCATATTTTTAATTGATTTTCGTGATTCAACGAGAATGGGTTTCTATGAAAACGTACCATGTGGACCGTAATATCTTCTTCTGTTTTACCCTTTAACTTGCCCGTCTGTCAAGACAAAATGAATCGATGAGATTAAAGCAAATTTCGTTTGACTGTAAAAAGCGTACGATGCAGAAAATAATATTTTGATGATGACAAGAAGATGATGATAATAATAATAATAATAAAGAGAATTTTATATAGCGTCAATATCGCCTGGCTTCAACAACGCTTTACGATATATTGATCATGAGAATGACATCGAATGGGATGATGATAATGATGATTACTACAACGATAGAGATGATGATGATTATAATGATAGGAATAATGATGATGGCATTTATGATGATAATGACAATAATAATAATAATAACTTTATTTCTTGTGATGGCAATAATGGTGATGATGATGATCGGGATTGTAATAATGAGATCGATAACCAAAAAAACAAAAAAAAAACAAAAAAAAACAACAAACAAAACAAAATAAAAAACGAAACGGAACGAAACGGAACGAAACGAAACAAAATGGTGGCTAAAAAAAACGAAAAAACCGCTTACCCTCCTCAGGGACATTAGCAGTGACTTTGGTTTGGACTGAGGTGGTCTGGCTGTTTCTAGTTTAGTTCGTACGCGCACTTCGTCTGGATCAAGTTCATCACCTTTCCTTGTGCTCTGGAAAAAGATATTTGTTTTCTTCTCTTCACATTATTATAATCATATAGCAATTCATACAATGTAAAAAGTACGGACTGAACTAGGACCTACCTTTCCAAATTCTACAATAGCAGTGGCAAATCGTTTTATTTTCTCGTCTTCTTGAACGGTTGGGGCCATGCGTACTACTGTGGGTTTGTTGGCCAGGACCATTTCGTTTCTCCTGCACGGTGATAAAATGAATTAATGTCAATATGACGAAAATTATTTTCATCATCATCATCATCATCATCATCATCATCCAGCACCATGTCCATCACCGCCACCACCACCATCATCCTCATCATCACCATGTCCATCACCACCACCACCACCACAGCCGTCATCATCATCATCACCATCATCCTCGCCACGTCCATCACCACCACCACCACCATCATCATCATCATCGCCTCGCCACTACCACCACCATTTTCACCATAATCACTATAATCAGTATCATAACTAGCATTATCTCCACCACCATTATTATCACCATCAGCATTCTCGCTAACATTAATAAGTACCTGATGATCCAAGTCATAGCATCATTAGACCATTCCAAACTTGTCTCAATGTGTCCTTCATCAATCGCTTTACCCACCACTTGAACAACGAACTCAAGAAATCGAGTACGACGCTTGAACTTAAGAACTAAACATAAAACACATATCAAAATGAATTTTAAACTATCTTTACTGCAAAATTTGAACAGGGTTTAAGTTTACCTTACGCGTTTGAATTTTCATACCAAAAAATCAAATTCTGATGATTGCAACGCTTTAACATTGCAGAGGAAAAAGGTAAAATAAAAACTTGAGTAATAAATGGAAATGTTGATTTTATTGGAATCATACGTTTGTACACTTTGGGCATGCAGTAGAGTGGTGGATAAAATGCAAAAGGCAAGATAATGTTTATAGAGCATGTACGTGCTACGTCATAACTGCCATCTTGGTTGACGATAACAAAGCATTCCTCACTAGCTTCTCTTGTTTGATCAACTAACATTGCGCCAGTGCCATTGTTATTCATATCTCAAGGGATTTAGAGTCACATGGTTGCAAACACTCCATTGCTCATCAATACACCACATATATTAAGTTTTTGATCCATAATGCATAAATTCTCTTACTTCATAAGTTCAAGGTGAGCATGCTAAATTGTATTTCCATGAGTTACAGACAGGTGAAAAAATGTTTTTTTTTTTTTTTTTTGCAAAGAAAATCACCCATCAGAAACGGTGAAGTCGCCAGTGTCCCAGTGATTTACAGCCAATATAATAACCACACATAACTGGATTCTAATGATGCCATCACTGAAGCAGGGCGTACCCCCTTATATGATAAGAGGACAGAAAGGAAGAGCCAGAAGAACAAGAGATTGAATGAAGAATTTTTTAATTGCAGCTGAAATTTAGGATCTAGATGAAAGAAAGAAATGCACACATCGTTGGTTTCGAGATTAAACTGTATAACAATTTAAAGGCTGGAAAATAAGAATAAGGACAAGGACAAGGACACGTATAAGAAAGAAAGAAAAGATAAAACCAATATCAAAACCATGATAGTAGCTTCAATCGAGATCAAATAAGAATAGAGTAAAAAGGGAAAACAGTAGTAAAGCCATCAGAAAAGAACAGAAGAAAGGAATGAAGTGAGAAAACAGTGTACTCTCATGGTAGGTATTCACTTTCGAAAGTCTCAGCATAGAGTGTACGTAGGAATAAAAAAAAGAATGGAAGGAAGGAAGGAAGGAAGGAAGGAAACAGCAGGCTCACTACAGGCCTTTATTTATACGAGCAGGAGTAGCTCAGTTGGTTAGTTGCCAGCCTTCAAAGCGAGAGATCCTCAGGATCTCTTCTCRACGTCTCTTTAGACTTCTCCCTAATCCATGTAGCTTCAAGATCAGGTTTGAATACTCCGCCTTACAAAAGAGCACTCATGAAGAGAGGGGTAAGTACCCACCGTCAGCTCCTGGTAGACCAGCTACTAGCTGAAGGAACACTGACGTAAATTATAAGTTATATCATCAATGATGACATAGAGAAAAAGCGCAGACTCACGATAGATATTCAGTATCCGCGTACTCATCATGGGTGACRTTAGGTTCATCATCAGAATGAATAGTGCTGGCATAATCATTCAGTTGCCAGTCATAAAGAAAACTCCAGCCTGATAAGTATATATAGAACAGAAAGATTGTATAGATAAGACTTTTAGTAATGAWATTAAACACAAAATAGAGAGGACAAAACACATACAAAAAGAAGTACGAAAGAAACATTGTCAGCATAAACCATAAACATTGATGTACAGTGATGACCAGCTGACCTTTACCGTTCAACTAAAGAAGAGAAAAGAATCGCTTATACGCGCGCGATTTGTTAGAACAAACTAGTCAGTTAAGGTTTAAGGAATACATGGAAATTAGTAAACCAARTGCTCTCAAAATTTGGATATCTTGTACTAAAAGGCACCACTATTGGGCCATTTATTTAGACGCGTAAAGCCACCTCTACCCAACCTAACCCCACCTCAATACAACCCCTTCTCTTKTAAATAGATTCACTTATGATGTGCAATACTGCATCAAATTCCATGCATTATCTTACCTTCTCTGTATGCTTCGGCTGCTGGTAAACTGGCTACGTATGAATGCAGGATGTTTGGATCTTCCGATCCACTCAACTCATCATCTTCGCGATGCAACGCTACAAGGAAAAGTCAATGTCAAAAATKGCGATGATGRTAATAATGATGATTACAGTTTTTATAAATGCCGAATGTATATACCGCGCATCCCAACAAGCCTCAAAACTCTTTGCTTTTTCAGAAGCAAAGCAATGCTTTATTTGATTGGTATTCAACAACCATGACAATGAGACTCGTTATTAAAACGCACATTATTATTCCTGCTATTATTCCTGATGGGTTACCTCTGGCCCATCGGAGCGAGAAAGACTGAGGATACCTTGTCCTTCCCACAGGAAGCCCAGAAAGAATTTAAGAGGAAACCAGAAGCGCACTATTTATAAACCTACCTTTCTGGCTCAGCTTAGTTATATAWGCCTCCAAAGACTTCAGTTCCTCATTCTGACCATCATGACTAGAGTTTAAATCCTTGTCCAAWCCTTTCCCTTTTCCTCCTTTCAGTTTGGGTTTCAGTTTCTTCTTATTCTTGGGGGGTGGTTGCCCCACTGTGTTGGCGGTTGCTATGGCAGCAGCTGCGTGCATTGACGTCATGGTGTTAGCACTGTCAGGTGCTGTTTCAAGGTGAAGCATTTTCTTGCCCAGTTCGACTATGGCACCACTCAGGGCCTTCTCACCCCAGTTGTATAAGGTCTGTCAAAGATACGGAAGAGAAATCCAATAAAGTCAGGTACAAAAGATTCAACACTATTGGGCAACAAAAAATCAAACAACAAAAACAAAAAATACGGACATGGCGTAATGCAAATAACCAGTTAATATCGCATGAAACATAAAATTGTCCCCGCAAAGACCAATGGGATCAAAGGTGGTGTAGCGGTAGTCCACTCGTTTCTCATTTTGGACTACTCGACATAGCCTGTTTGCAGAGTTTGTTAGGTTTCTCCCTTGATTTAAAGGTATATTTCTCTTATCTCTCGAGTTTTCCTTCATCTGCAAAACCCAGCACTCTAAATCGTAATTCGATCTGTGAGTTAGCCGTGTCCTGACTTTGATCAAAACAAAACGTTGGTTAGTGGTATCGATAATTTTTTAATATATTGTCAATATATTTTTTAATATAATTAATATATGTTTTTAAATATAGGCGGAAATTTTTTTTGAGATAAAGGCGATATTTATGCGAATGTGAGCATCTCCAATGGAAAATGCGCAATAGAAGTATTAAATCAGTTAATATTAATCATTAAAAATTATTATTTAGTTACCTTAGCAATAAAATACGTCATAGTTGCAATCATATGTGACAGGCTTTCTGTTGCAGAGGTTTGCCGACGATGACGAGTGAGTGATGGGACCTCTTGCAGCACCGCGTGACAACGAAGCAAGATCTGATAAAGTAACACAATACATATCAATAAAGGTTAAAAMACATACAAACGAAATATGTTTGGTCACGTGTTGGTACCTGTATGACCGGTTTAGCCGGTATCTGTTGTTGCACCATGGGGGCCAATAGTCCATAACACTGGACTATAGCTTGTAGGCACATCGCCGTGTCGTTAAGCCAGCCTGCTACTTGAATGGCCAGCAGAAGTCTCTCGCACTCATGTAAGCGAGCAACCTTTAGAAGAAACATTGATAAAGCTTATAAATAGACTTCGCTAATTTACAGTTTTGTTGAAAGAAATGTTTTAACATTCCATTTGCATTTGATCATATAAGATGAAAGATGAAATGCCAAGGGAATGGAGGGAAATCAAGAAAAGCAGAGAAAGGGTGAATACGGGTTACAAAGGTTCAAACTTAATAAGAACAAGAGGATACGAGACGGAAAAAAGCAGGGAATTCGGAAGAGAAAGAGAAGAAAAAAATCTTGAAGTGCACTGTCCCCCCCCCCTCCCCTCCCCTCACCCCCAAAAAAAACAACAGTTTTTCCTATAAAATTTCTGGGAAAAAAGAAGTATATTCGAGAACTTCTCAATCATTAATGCTAACCTGACCATTGTAGAGAGGACCATTGTCACATAACGAGTTACAATACAGACAATTTTCCCTGACGCTGAGGTCAACGGAGATGAAAACTGACTGTAGAAACAGACGAATCAATACTGACGATGATCGTTGAAGCTTGTCCTCATCCAATCTATGAGACAAAACAAACAGAAAAGCTATAAAACAAGATGTTAATACCCTATTATAGGGCTACAATAAACTCCTTGCATTGATTTCCTAGAAGAATATTTCTGGGGGACAAAACAATAAACAATAGGCCGTCTTTTCTTATGCAAAAAAAAAAGAATCCAATGTTTTGTCCCCCAGAACAACTTCTTTAGGGACTCTTTAGGGACTCTTTAGGGACTCTTTAGGGACTCTAATACACACTTTTGTGACTAGACTTACACTTTGAGCCTAATCACCAAATCCTGTCCTGTTTTCTCGATTCTCTTCTCCTCTTCAGATGGTTTGGGGTCGGTAACAAAATGATTCCACAACACAGAACATGCTGATTTAGCTACAGATGGGATGCCAGCAGTGTATGCAATCTGTATTACAAGATATAACCACATATTAAAGGGTTACACTATAGAAAGCCTGCAAAACATACTTTTGTTAACTCTATAAGTCAAAGGATTTGTCATAATATATGGATTGGAAAAAGGTAGAATGTAATGGAAAATTGCCTTTCTAGTAACCCTCTTGAAATCCTAATAATTTTGGTGCTCCTCTTCGTATCCCCCCCCCCCCCTAAATTGAAGAAAATGATAAAATATATGTTCTCTGAGCATCCAATTAACGGTTTTGCTGCGTCCAATATTGCCTTACAATATTGCTGCCTCCTTCATAGTCAAATAACACCCTCCCCAAACAACACTAACAACTCATAATCTATTAATGCTCTCCTAGTTCTAGGGAAGGTGTGCTTTTATTATTGGGATAGCTGGGGGATTCGCAGTAAATTGGGTTAGGGTTGTAGCCATCCCCCCTTTGAGCATGCAATTCATGACCCTCCTATTAATTCATCAAGGAAACACCTTTGTCAAAATAAAAAGGTCTGACCCTTCGAAAAAGTTACCACTTCTTCTTCCCAAAAGCCCCACTCCCTCCCTCCCCCCCAACCCCACACGCACAAATAAAAACCGAACCTTCCCTTACTAGATATACGAACCTGTGCTAGATATCCCCAGGCCATCAGTGTTGGTAGGGAATGCGCAGCCAGTACTGGACGACTTGTAGAACCAATAGTCTTACCGATTATTTGACCCTTCGTGTTGTAGGCTGCTATAGCGAATACGTATCTTTGGTTTGGTTTTAGTCCTTTAACCATCAATGCGCAGTCGCTGGTTGCGGGAGTCTGGGTTCAAATCAAACAAAAAAATTCTAAGTTGTTATAGCACATAATATGATGCACCCATTTAGCTTGGATCGTGAGTATGGCCCTATTCCCAAAACATGAAAAGAAAATGCGTCCTAATTTTTACTAGTGGACCTGCATATGTGTTCCGAATATTATTGAATGGGGCGAGATTCAGATTAACTTGATGAAGAGTGTTACTTTAGAAGGGAGGGGGCGATGTATTTCTAACCTCTTCTCCTGTTCCAGGCAGCTGGTAATCGTTTAATCTGACTTTGATGTTATTACCACTGGCTGACCTGGCAAAKAGCCGATACCACGCCACCTAGAGAGAAGAAGATGAAAATACATAAACGTTGAGACAAAATAACACCCTTAAAGGTAAAATTAACGACAACCGCAACAACAACAACAAAGACCGCAACAACAGTAGCAACAACTAAAAACCAAGAGGAACAGCAGCAACAACAGCAGAGGCAACAGGAAACACAACAATAGTAACACAACAATAGTAACACAACAATAGTATCACAGCGTGGGACAATCACAACAGAGCTAGGCTCCAAAGATCGAATTAGAATTTAGGATTTGATTTTTGAGGAGGGAGGAAAACCGGAGAACCCGGAGAAAAACCCTCGAAGCACAGGTGAGAACCAACAAACAACTCTACTCACATACGACATCGAGATCGGCAGGACTCGAACTCGGGCCGCATTGGTGAGAGGCAGCGCATTAGCAGCGCCTTAGCTTCCCTTTCAAATATTATTATTATTAACAAACATTATCAAATTAACACATTAACACTGAAGCACACGAGATAAAAAATAAACATCATATCACTGTATTTATAAGGGGATTAAAGATATCTCTCCCTATAAGCCGTTTAGAGGATGAGAAAAAAATGGGTCGATTTTACATTCCATTCCATTATGAGTAGGGAGAGGCTATGTAGCAAGCAGTTGATGTAATGTATTCATAAAAACACAATGATTCACATCTAATACAATAGATAGAACGACGATACCATACAATAGTTTTCCTGAATAAATTAAATCAACTGAGTGCTATGTAGGTTCTCCCTCCCATTGTGAGTATGTTTTAGGTGACGAAATGGACGCCATCTTGGAAATATGTCACYCAAAACAGTCCCATAAGGCACCAAAAAGCAAACTCGTCCCAGTTTTTTCCTCAAACCCGGAACGACTAAAAACTGATGGTACACAACGAGCTACCTTATCATTGCTGGGTTCAAATTGTGCTGGCTTGAAAATCATCATGGTGGGACTGCGATAAACCAACTGAGGGGGTGGAGGTACGTCACTTGCTACAACTGTTGATTCCTTGCCCGGTCTGTTCCAGGATAATAGTTTACGATCCTGCTGCTGGGCCTTCTGTATCAACTCCATGCTTTCCTGTTAGTAATCACACACAACAATGATGGGTTGCAAGTATTCCCAAGATAGTCTAAAGTCAARACATGGCGGCCATCTTCCTAATGATAAATATTTTGTTTAATTGCACCGACATGGTCACGATGACTTAACGTGCAGCACGTCGGAGTGCAGCTCAATTTGCAGGGCAAAACAATATGTTTCCAATTCTCAAGAGAAATTATTTTGTTTTATCCTCCAAATTAAACTGCTTTGAATCACATGCAAGGACTATTGAGGAAGAGTAGGATATCCAAACTTTACAGATCTCCTAAAGCAGCTCGCGTATAGCTTTACTAAGAGTCTCTTATCTTTGATGTCGTGGACACGTCCGTGACTGTCGCCTGCAAAACACGACCTTGACCTTCCCCGTTTACGAGTAATTGACCTCACACCACCCCCCCCCCCCCCTCCCCCATTGTCATTAAAGCTAATCACATTTTACCGGGTTACACATTATTACCTTCAAGAGCTGTGTTTGTTCTTCTGTTCCAGACATTCCTTTAAGTGTAACAGCACACCCAGCCTTTTGCATCAATACTAAAGCCTTTGATAAAGGGTTCTTATCACATGAGGCAATAATCTCGCTCTCGAYGTCACTGAGCTGCTGAGTAGAGGTGGTACTTGACTTGTCAAACTATAAAGAATTGACCCTTTTAGCTTTGCCTTTTCCCATTTCAGAGAACGTATGTTATCTCTTTGTTTAACGGTTGTGCACGAGAAGACACATGATTATCGATACAATTAAAATAAAAAACTCAATAAAGAATAACTAGTTGAATGAAATGAAAAACAACAGCCGATAATGAATAGGGGTAAGTTCTTCCCATTTCAAGCTACTTGTTATTTCCTCTAGTATCATTTCTTTGTTTACTGGTATCCCTGCGTCCAAGTTGAAAAAGTCCAAACGAACACCAAATTATCTTGTTAAGATGCTCATATTGTAGAATGCTGTGCGTTACTTGAGGATATAGGAAAACGAAGCGGAGGGATGAATGGAAAAGAAAAGAAACAAATGGAATGGTTTAGATTACCTTGGTTTTCTTCTGAGAAGAGCGTCTTGATTCTGGATCTGTGTGGGGAAAAAAGCTGAAAATAAGCTACTTTCTAAGYATAATCATCTGGAACGATCATCATCATCATCATCGTCAACACCATCATCTTCATCGCCATCATCACTATCACTTTATTATCACCACCATCATCATCACCATCACTTTTTTATCACCACCACCATCATCATTTTTATCGCCATCATCAACCATCACTTTATTATCACCACCATCATCATCATCTTCATCGCCATCATCACCATCACTTTATTATCACCACCATCAACATCACCATCACCATCACCATCACTATCATCATCATCGTCACCATCACCACCATCTCCATTACCACCAACATCGCTCGCACCATAGTACTAGACATTATCAACGACTAAAAAAATTAGCACTGCTTAAATAAGATGATTAAGATCACCCCTTTCGACTACAAAGTCTAGTCCGCACGAGCAACCTAAATGCAAATGCAAAAGTAATGGCAAGCACAAGCAATGTTCACACGTGAAAAGGAAATTTGCGCAGTAGTGCAAATGCAAAGACGTAGCATTCACTGCAAACCACTCACCTTGCCCTAACGATGCGTGTTTGACAGCTACTCGCTGATGTACAAACAATAGCTCCATGTGTAACGCCTTCACCATGTTCTCTAACCTGTTACTGTCATCTTCTTTGGAATCCTGTTCATCATTTGTAATTGAACCCTGTCATTACAAATAACACATGTAAATTTAAGCTGGGCGTGCGTGACATCGATAGAAAYTGTGTGACTTACATAAAAGACATAGTAGGAAACCAAAACAGTTCACCACGCAAACATAAGAGTTCGCAAGAACACTAAACCAGACAGAAGATACAGAGAAACAACCAGACAAAAAAAAAAARAAAAATGGACAAACAGACACGAAGAAGACGAAATAAAAAAAGGAAAAGTAGACAGACGAAAGTACTACTAGATCGATGTCTCTAGATGACTCAATGGACAAACGGACAGACAGACACACAGACAGGCACATAGAAACGAATAAAAGGGAAGGAAACCTTACSTTGACAGAACCTGGATCAACGATATCTTTACCATTAGCCTGCGCAAAGGCATCTCTTGCTCTACCAATACCTTGGAACCCTTGATTTAACACATCACATGCCTTGGCTAGCAACCCTCGAACTCCATGACTATACCCTTCGTTAGTCAAACCAAGTATAGATGAATACTTGCTGGACTCTGATGAAGCGGTCTGACATCGCTCAACCTTTTCTGCGTTATCAGATTCTAGGACTTTCTGTCACGGGTAAAAAATGAAGTCCTTAAAGATTGGTGGAGGGGTGAAAGGGGCGAACGGACGGACAGACAGACGAAATAATTGAAGGAAGTATCAGTAGATGGATAAGTGAATGAGTAAATACATGTTGGTGAGTGATGGGCCAATGGATAGTGATGAAGATGGTGATTGGTTGATGGGTGATGGGTGATGGAATGGATGGGCCCGGGAGTGAAAAAACAAGCGATCCATCAAACACAAACGCCACAGTACATTTCCAAACCTTTTTGCTGCTGTCTTGCTTTTTGTCTGTTTGAGATTGCGCTCCTGGATTGGGCGACTCCAGCTCACCACTATCAGCTCTGGGCTKATGTTCGTTCAGATTAGCTTTGCACTCAAGTACAAGGGCTAATTTGAGTGCCACCTCAGAGAACAGGATGGGATCAAAGGTACATGCATCACTCCAAGAAAGAGCTGTGTGTACCACGGTTATCAGGTACATCCACTGAGAAATAAGCAAGAGCATTATTACATTAATAATTATATAATGYATTTTATCGCGCTCTGATTGGATGAGAAAAAAAGAAAAAAAGTTGAAAAAAGATGAAAAAAGTTTAAAGAGCAAAAACTACTATGCAATTTTACAGACACCTGCTATTCCAATCAAGGTCATCGTGAACGGCAGTCAACTATAAATAAACCAACAACGGCTAACTCTTTCCTCACACTTAAGGGACCA
>NW_022261649.1:294627-317809 GCF_009602425.1 Actinia tenebrosa
TTTGTTTTTTGTTTTTAATTTATTTTTTCTTCTTTTGTGTCGTGCCTTTATAGCAAAATGTTTTTAGTGTCGGACATTAATCTCGCTCGCTGTGAGTGGTTCGGCATGAAGTAACKCCAATCATCAGATCATACTATTTTCTATCTGTTTGAAAAGACAAACCTTGGGCATGTGCCTGTACATCTGCAGCTTCATCGGCAGCATTATAACTGGCTGTTTTCTTAGGTTTCTTGATGCTACTGTAGAATGGTTCCAAGGCTATCATCAGCTCTAGAGTCTTGATATCCAGTAGACTAGTAGTGGCTTCCTGGTCTCTTAGTAACTCTAGGGCTGGTGATACAAGTATGTTGAAGCTTTCCCACTGCTCGTAGCTAAACGCCAGCTTGACCAACTTGATGACGGCCTGTAATGAGATACCACTAGATCCTGGGGGRAAAACATTAGAGATTATCAGCTGTACCACAGATGTCCTACCCTCCCCTCCCACCAAATTCCATTCTGACACCTTCATCTACATTGCATAAACCTTGACAATGAATACATTTAGCWTAGTCTTCAACCACGAGAACTTCCTATTAGTTCGTGCCTATTATCACACCGCTGCCACCATACACTGCATCAATTGGTTTTTCAAACCAATGMACGAATACCCATGACAATGAAGTCCGTAAGTAAGAAATGAAGAAATAGAAAACGCGCGCGCGTGCTGTGTGCAGTTATGAAGCACGCGGGGGTTGGCAAAACACAAGAGAAGTGTTAGGAGATAGCACGACGCGTAGCGGAGTGCTTCTCGACACTTCTCGAGTGTTCTGGCAATCCCCAAGTGCTTTATAACTCATCACAACACAGCAATCAAGTTTTTTATTTATTTTAYAAAATAAAAAATTACGATAACCGTTATTTTAGATAGAATGACGCAACTGAAAGTGCGCGCGCGTGTTGCGTGCTCTCATAAAGCACGCACTCCGTACCAATCGATATATTTATAACTGTTATTTTATAAACTGCAATAGGCTATTGCTCATCCYTCGCTAATAAAATTATTTTATTGTATTGCATCATATGACCAATACAGCCCTGCCCACGCGCTCTATTAAAACCTTTGATAGAAGTCACGTGATGGGGGCCGGATGGCTTGACATGAGCGGGCCGGAAAAGCCTGTCCTGTCCTCCTTGGTTGTAACTGTTTTACGCGCGCTGCATTTATCGACATTAGCAGGATTTTTCAGCCTTTTTTAAACAAAAATTGTGTAATATGATACAGTGCATCTCATACAGTGCATCTCATACGCAGCCTTATGAATGGCCTTAACATTTTTCGACTCCAAMATAACCTACCTTCACGTATAAACCCCATCAGACCACGATAACCCAAATCTATCACAGATGGATGTATATCACTCTCATGTTTCATCGCATGTTGATGTTTAGCACCGCCACCACCGGCAATCAGCTCCATCCCCGCAAAGAACAGCTCTRAGCAAACATCCGTCACCGTGTCTTCTGCATCCGGGGGTGGTGCTTCACAATGTATCGTTCGTCGGCGCGGTTCGCTCAGTGCTTCAAGTATCGCAAGAAACTGAGCCGAGGTGCTAAACTGGAACAGGTCTGTTAGTACACGTTCTGTTTGGGTTCTGGGCCACGGTTGCTGTGAATAAAAACAACACTGTTAGTAAATATTCTGTTTAAAAACTTTGTAAAATTGTATAACAAACCTATAGTTTACAACCATGACTCCCCACAAGGGGCTCTTTCGTGAGGTACGCTGCACACRCACTGCCAGTACATTGTCTACAGCGAAGTTTGCACTGACGTCACCTAAGATCTATTGGCTACTGAAACAAAGAGATCTTTTCTTTTGATGGTTGGCAAATTTGAATGAGGAAAGATTCCTGACGTCAATGTTTCAGGGTGAAAAACAAAGAGCCTGAGGAAAAACCCTCGTGGCAAGGGAGAMAACAACCACATCAAACAAACTCAACTCACTAAGGTCTCAACCACAACCCCAATGAGATATGGACTACACAACAACGGGAGAAAGTGCCGTAGCAAGGCATGCCATACGCGGCCTGATYGATTGAAATGACATGATGAACAAGCGCATTAAGTTCTGGTTAGCTTTGAGGTYAGCTGAATTTGGAGCGAAAATAAAAAACCTCTGCAACTTTATAAATTACTCACGTTGATGCTATCCTTTAGATTAGGTTTAGTTTTTGGCCGTAACAAGCCCTTTGGTCTCTTCCTGGTCTCAAACACCACCCTTTTAAAAACCATGATCTGCATTTTGGTCCTAGCTTCACGGAAAGTCATGGCCGACATCGGTGAGGGTTCCGAGGTGCTGATTTTCTCAATCTCTTCCAGTTCATTAACCTTATTCAATCCCCTTCTTGCAAAGCTCTCAGCTTGTGTGGTGGCCTTCATGTCGTAGTAGCACTGACAGACTGCAGTGTAGAGAGTACAACGCCAAGCGAGGTATCTGGCTGTCATCAGGGGTACTGATGACTCCATACACATACAAGCCCACAGAACAAACTCCAAAACCTGAAAAAAAATTCAATCATTTTATTTCATGCCAATGATACATATAGGTTTCATTTCATTTCCTTTCTTTTCTCTCTCTCTCTCTTTTTATTTCTTTATATACTTCTATTGATCAAAAACATATGTTAATGTAATCTCATAATTTGTCAACTGTCTCGTTTAGCCTATGGCTATTACAACTGGCTTGTACCAATTTTCTGTGTTTTTTTTGTTTAGTATATGTAATTTTGCAATTTTGGTACCAAATAAAGATTGATTGACTGATATATATACACCTGTATTCACAGGATGTAAATGAAATATTTTTTCACAAATAGAATTTTTATGTCTATATATGCTGGAACACTGATGTTTTAGTTATATGCTAAAAAAAGGACATGGAAATAGGAGGACTTGGTTAATAGTAAGCACACCCCCTCTAGGAACTGTTTGAGGGTCACGCAGCTGCTAAATTAAGAAGGGATAAATATAAATTGTGTAGTTCCAAAAATTATCCATTCCCCCCCCCCCCATGGAGGAATTTTTTAAGACACCCCCTACCCCCAGAAATTCCAATTTTCTTCCATACAAACTCTGTCATTTTTGTTCTTTCTCTGACCCCCCTACTCTTCGGAAATTCCAAATTCCTCTGTGGGGTGGGTATGAATGATTTCTGGAACTACACATTACACATTATTCTGTAAATTGGACTGGAAACTGTGCACCCAGCCTCCCACAATTAAAGATATCAAGAAAACAGCATGAAATGTTTATAGTCAGCTTTTAAGTGTGAGAGCTTCTGGGTCCAAAACATACAATACCCACCTTACTACTGTAACCTAGGGACATGAGGTGCCTGCATGCTGTATAGATATGAACTGTACCTATAGATGAAGATAACAAATCAATCATAATAGACATGTACAATGCTACACACATTACAAAGTATAGAGTTTCATAGTGATTATTTTTACAACCAACCCCCTAGTGAGGGAATACCAAAACTATACCTTTCCTGGGTATTCCCAAAAAAAACAGACCTAATCATCTTAGTGTAATGTTTTCCCCATTTCAGACCACTTATCACTCTCTTGAGAATAAAAATAGTGTAAGAACATGCGTAATAGGTAAATTATGAGCCTTGTATGAAACAACTGAAGAAGAGGGCCAATGGGCCTTTCACAACTTCAAGTCACGTAAAAAATGAGCCAGCTTAACTAGAAACCGTGGACAGCTGTTTCAGCCTGTATAGGGCCTCGTCAGCACGGTGTATCTAGTGAGCTGGCAATCCCACGAAAAAATAGTACATGAGAGATGAGGCGGTARGTCGTGTGTTATTGGGCTGGGAAATCATATGAGAACATGCGTAATAGGTAAATAGTGTATTTTTTTGGAGTTGTATCCATATTCATGTGTCTTCTCATGCGCAACCGTTAAACAAAGAAGTAATACTCTAGGGAATGACACRTGGTCTGAAATGGGGAAACAGTGGATTAGGTCTATTCCATTCCCCTCTGTTTGTCTTAASGGAGGGAGCCAGGGTAGGCTCTGAATGGGAGGGTGGGGGGAAGGGAGAGCTCTATTKGGAAGTGTGAGGGGAGGRGATGGGATAGCTTGGGGTGAGGAGGGCAAGGGGAGGGAGAGGGGAGGAAGCATTAACTTGATTACRACTATGTGCATTTCAATACCTAGTCAAAAAATATGGAAGGCTTACCATTGAAAACTAGCCAACAGAATGATTCCCTATGCAAGGCTGTCTGTGTAATCAATCTCAGGATTTTTAGTGTTCTAAGGCACTCAGTAATGGTTTGCGGATTCTGTGAATTCAAAAAYAAAAGTAAGGAGTCTTTGAATAATAGAGAAATATTGCATCAGTAATTTAATAGGAAAACCCCTACAGATTACCAGTAGTGTAGAAAGAGTACSAAAGCTGGAGAGGCAAGCACATGCATGTGTGACAATAAAATATTTGTGAGATGTACAGACGCTGTCAAAAGTATCACATGCTCAGATTCAAAAATGAGGCAATTTCAGGAAAGATGGTACCACTTGCTATGGAAAACTCAATTATACAAAAACTTTAAAATTATTTCAGAAACAGGATTATGACTTAAAACATAGCTCACTTCAGACAAAATCTTTTCTTCRAGGTTTTAGTAGAAATCTCCTCTGTACTATATGGTTTCCAAATGTTTCCTATGAACACTGCCTGRAAATGCCTCAAGTTCATGTCTGTGAGTGCAATATTTTAAGTGCTCTTGCATCTCAAAAATCGTCTATTAACTTTGATACTTTCAAAGGAAGTGATAAAAAATTGAAAGATACTTTAAAACAATGTGATACTAAATTGCAATAAATGATACCTTGATGTTTAGATCATCAGAAATCTTCACATGAAAAGAACAAATGGCTTCACCTAGCAATGCTCTTATCTAAAATAGAAAAAACTTAATTGCAACTCAACCAACACCACACTGTAATTTTATCASTGACTACTTTAGGTACTTAAGGCAGACTAGAGATTCAAAGAATTGATGCTGACTAGGCATATTTTGTTTTTGAGTGTTTTRTAAATATTGGCTGCTTACTGTGGTTTTCGATATTCTGCCAACTCAGACATTTCCATGGCTTATTGGAAATTGTTTTTTTACTGCCACCACTCAAAAATATAAGAGGTATCGACTGATTATTTTTGATTGGCGGCAGAGAAAAGCCAAATTTCAGCAGGCAGCTCGCAACTGCCGAGTTCTCAGAATATTGAATACCACAGTAATATCCAGATATCACATACTGTGAGCATCAGTCAATACAACTAATCAAAAGGACTGGCCTAAGARGTGTTTGACTGGACAAGTGCCAATTTTGGCAACACATTGTCCATTGACCAGCCATTATTTTTTACCTTGGTTGCCAGTCCAGGTATCGAACCCAAGAATAAAGAGGTGAGAGCCACACTCAGTACCTCTACAATACACACAGGCAGTATGGGTAACTGACATTTAATCCAAGGTGGTATAATCTTTGACTAATACTGTACTTACCACAGTGATAGMCATTGGGTCATCAAGTCCATTGGGTAGATAAATTTTGTTAAAAACATTCATGTCTTTATCTGCACATGAATCTAGTGCATTATCTGATCCTCTGACACTGCTAAGAAATCTTCCATAGCAATGATACTGGGCTATCTTGTATTCCTGGGGTGCAAATAAGGAGTCATTATTGAAAAAAGAAAAGAAAAGTATGGCATTTTACACCTTTATTGATGATTGTATTTTTTCTAGTTTAGATAATTTTGTATGAGTTACAAAATATTGTACTAGTTGACTTACAACAGCATACAGGTAATACACTGTTAGTAAGTCATGACGTACTGAAATGGCTTAATTTCCATCATCTTCGACCAACTCATTAAACCACAATGCATAGTTATGACTACGGTAAGATACATGGTATAGTACAGCTACAGTACAGTATTGCTATTTCATTTTCAACCCATACAAAACCTCTCTGTTTTATGTATGTTAACTCTAGTTGTTGTTGCTTGATGCTGACTTGCTGTTGTTATTTATTTTTTATCACTATACCTTGATATTGAAAAGAAAGTCTCCAGTGGCAATCATCTTTTGTATATAGTAATCCTGCTGCAGTCTTGATTCATAATTATTCCATAGATTGAATAAAGTATTGGAGCTATAGACAGGAACACAAACAAAACAAAACATAAAGCAACAGTTTAAGTTTATAAAATCAATGTTTGATGAACAGAAAAGTAACTCACCCCCTAGCATACGCCTCTTCGTCAGGTTTCTTCCATCTGGGACCAAGTTCAGCTTTTCTGTTCATGTATTTGACAAACCTTGTCAACTCTTGCTCAAAGGCAAGCTGAACTGGATTTAGGCGGCCAGACCCTGCAAAGAATACGAAAACATTCAATAGATTTACATGAAAAATTCTCTTTTGGGTTAATACAAGCATAATGAGTAAAAATAATGATAAAAAGCCTTTAGCTTGTTCTTTCTACAAGATAAGTTAGCATTTCAGGGTGAGCAACAACAAGGATCGTTGAATCTYGATAAAAAGATTATACGAAAAATTTACCATTTCGGCCGTTTTCTGAACCCATGTTTTCCTTTGACCAAAGTGAATTCATTCTAGCATAAGAGAAGGTTAAATATTTCAATAAAAAATAAATATTTCAAGCTAAAATCACATTATTTTTAGCTTTGTTTTGGTTGGTAGGTCGCCATCTTGGAAAACTGTTCTGTTTCTATGGACCAGACCTAAACTAGACCAGCATGCCTTGCGCGGCTGCATGGACAGACAGACAAAAACAGACATGTATGCCTACTCAAAAAAAAWTTTAAGACTGTAAAAAACTGCCGAACAATTAATCCGTGACCGGCGGTCTGTAATCATAAGCAATTTTCCTAAGTACCACAAAGAGTACAAGCCGAGGAAAGACAAACACAAGAAGCTTCTCTAGATCTAGCAACACGTCTAGCTTGGGCTACTATATATATCAAACACCTGGRCCCGGTTGTACGGAGCCTGGATAGTGCTATCCAATGGATAAATCTTATCCAGTGGATAAATTTATTTGATAACAGCATCGACTTATCCACTGGATAAGGATTTATCCGCCGGATAGCGCTATCCACCCTTCGTACAACCGGGCCCTGAATTAAAGTATCGCTTACCTGAACTTAGTCTCCCTCGCATCCGTTTTTAGTGTCGGTCGTCACGCAACGCTCCCTCACGACCGACACTAAAAACGGATGCGAGGGAGACTGAACCTGAACTAGGATGGAATATCCCTTTACCTGATTTAGAAGTATCTCTTACCCGAACTAGGAGCATCCCTTTCCTGATTTAGGAGTATCCATTCACCTGATTTAGGAGTATCCATTCAACTGATTTAGGAGTATCCATTCACCTGACTTAGGAGTATCCATTCACCTGATTTAGGAGTATCCATTCACCTGATTCAGGCGGCGGGCATCACTAATCTGAAACTAGGAGTATCTCTTCCGGTCACGAATTAATTGTCCGTCAGTTTTTAATTTTTGGCAATTCCTTAACGTATATATTAAAACGGATTTTAATCTTTTAAAAGTTACGATAAAAAACTTGTAAATTTTTTTTAGTAGGCACTAAGTTTCAGGTCACCCATCCAGGTACTAACTCCGCCCATCCGGACTTGACCCAGTGTCATGATGCATGGAAGCCAAAGTTTTTTCCACTGGACCACGTTTCCAGGTGAATCAGCATAACAATAGCCGTGAAAACAATCCATCAGATAGACAAGACTTTTTAACATCAAATTTTCAACCGATTCCGTGCGTGGCAGAGTGCAAGGGATTAGCCGATATGGTCTGTGGGCCGGCTGGTCTCTCCCCTGATGCTTAGGCTAGAACATTTCTTGCGTAATTCGTACACCCAAGGGCAGAAGGATTTAATCGTCGTCAGGTCCGAAGTCCATACGACGCCCCAGCTCTGCGGATGTCTCGGGGGTATGGCACATTGGAATCGAATTTTGTTTTTTATTTTTTGTCCGTGGTTTCGAGCTCCATCGTATCCAGATTTTCAATTTTCTGAA
Source organism: Actinia tenebrosa (assembly GCF_009602425.1). The sequence continues at coordinate 302,747 of NW_022261649.1, forward strand.
ATGCATATTTTTGTCAATTTGGTAATGATTTTTTTGGGGGGGTGCAACCCAATATTTTTATTTTTTATTTTTTTTTACAAAATTAACAGTTGAGTGTGAAATTCATGCGTATTTTCCTGATTTAAAATATGCAAATGATATGAACTTGGAATTGAAGGATTATTGTGGTCAACTTTCTTGCAATGCCTCAAAATGCTATCCATTCCTGCAGTGTTCAAGTGAACGAAAGGATATCCGCGTGCGAGACCCGCGGCAAACCGGCGATCGAGTGGTTTTCTATCCATTCCTGCAGTGTTCAAGTGAACGGAAGGATATCCGCGTGCGAGACCCGCGGYAAACCGGCGATCGAGTGGTTTTCTATCTATTCCTGCAGTACAGTGTTCATCCGAGGGGAAGGATATCTGCGAGACCCGCGGCAAACCGGCAATCGAGTGGTTTTCTATCCATTCCTGCAGTACAGTGTTCAAGTGAACGGAAGGATATCCGCGTGCGAGACCCGCGGCAAACCGGCGATCGGTTGGTTTTCTATCCATTCCTGCAGTACAGTGTTCATCTGACCAGAAGGATATCCGCGAGACCCGCGGCAAACCGGCGATCGAGTGGTTTTCATTCATTTATTTGGAACCTAAAAGAAGCGGACGTCTTTACCCTGGCGTCATGTATAAAACCTTCAAAAGCTCATCCTTTAGAAAACAATACACTTCAAGGACCTCTAGCAGAATGACGTCATTACCAGTCACGTGAACTTAATTATTCTGATGACGATCAGGATAAAAAAACAAACGACAGCTTGCCCGTCATTCATGGCTTATGATAATTTTCATGGAATTTAATGGCTAATTGATGCCATTAAAGAAATAAAAGAAAGGATTAAGGGTTGACTCATCGCTTGAGACATCGCGTCAGTGGTCAGTGCATTGCAGGGGACCTTTAACGGCCTATTAAACATGTCTGACAACCACCTAAGCAAATCGTTTCCGGAATCAGCTTTCGCAAAGACAAACATTAGTATATATGTCACACGCTGGGTCGTTTTGTTTGGGGTGGCTACAATCTCTGAAGTGGACCGGGATTTAGACTCAGAATTTTTATAGCGCAAGTTCTTTGACAGATATAGTAAAAGGCCATATGTTTTAGTGGTTAAATTGCAGTCGTATTTTTGGRCAGAGCAAATTACGTAATTTAAGACTAAAAGCAAAATGAACTGAGGGGGACAAAACTTTAATCGTAAGTCGCTCCCACAAGCAGACAGCTGTTTTAACTTTTATTAGCTTTTCATTCGTTATTCCGATTGAAAATAATTTTATCGTTTCGAAATTGTTTTATACGAAACTCATTCGCGCGAATAACGTAATTGCCCGGGGGGTTACTCCGGGGTAAAAGTATCGGGTATTGTCGTCGTATCTCTTGTGGGTAAAAATCAGCGATTTGGTACTTTTAGGATGTTGAAATGGAAATTTAGAATTTCAGCATATCTTAGCAACTGTTAAGGTATCTCCTAGGGTTAAAAAATCGTCCAACCATTCCATATTTAAAAGACTTTTGGTATCTTTTAGGCGGTCTTTTGAAAATTTCCGACGAGCATACCCGACTATCCCAGAGTCACTCCCCCNTGTATCTTGAATTTCTAATTTAATGTATAAACTTGTAACCATCTTGATCAAAACTACATGTATTAAAGAAAATGGAGTTGAATCTTAGCTTTATAAGGATCTCCCCCCCCCCCCCCCCCCTCCCCCCGGGACGTAATTGTCGATCGTTGTTCAAAAAACCTGCTCGCCATAGAAGTTAACGTACACAGGGGCACATAAAGTAGAGTTGGGTGATCAGCTTATCATGCGTCATACTTGTATAAAGTCATGGGTTCGTTTTGCTAGACTTTGGTGATTTAGAGACATGCTAGGGCAACTATGAAACTTTATACAACTAAGTGTTTGAAGTCCTTAGAATATTGGATATGACGGGGGGGAAAATTTAGATATCCCGGTCAGTACGACACGAATGAAAAACGTCTGCGCATGCTCTGAATCCGTTTGCAAATTAGTCAAAACATATGTAAATTTGACTTTCAAACATGTCTGATAAATTAGACTTCACAAAATGCCAAAACTTAGTGTCCATGCTTGAAACTTGAGGCTAATTCTTTCATCTTGTGATTGTTAATACAGTATCTTGGTCTCATGTAATGTAATTAATGTACTAATGTACTTAAGTATACTTAAGTACATTTTTTTTTGGAGAAAACAAACATTTATTTATTCACTAAAACTCTTCAAAATTCTTAGAAAACGTGCTGAAATGCACGCATGCGCAAACGTTTTTCTCTAGTGTCGGGCAGCACCACATTTACAGAACTTAACTCAGCGGCATATTTAACATTCTCCTGTGAGCATGTGAACTAACAATATAAATTTTCGAGAAATTTTTGGTCGTTTTCCAATATCGTGGGCGTCGCTATGCGGAGAAAGTGCACTTGAGAGAGCCAACATTTCGAAATTATACTTGAAATCGATAGTCATATTCAATCTGGCGTGATCACTAGAAATTTCTTTGCTTCCGGAATCAACCTTTTGGTGACGTTTGAAAACCGTCGCAAAAATAAAACGTCTTTAAAAACGTCTTGTTTTATTTAGTTGACAAACTTTAAATGAAATTAAAATATAAGTGACCTTTAATTGAATTTACTTTGCATGTTATTTTCAGTGCATTACTCATTTATCTTTCACATAATACAGCAGACATGCATAYATGACATCTAGTTTGTGAACGTCATTGAAGGACATCCCTGGTACTTGTCGTTGTTTACTCTGTAAATAAWTCACAAATGATTCATGATATCTTCGACATTACTAAGCACGAGTGTGGGTCCAACTCGTTGAACTGTTAGCTAGGACTTGTCTTYGTTTTTTAAGTAGTGTAGGTGTCATTTGACACATCCTGTCATTGATAGAAGCATTATGTCATGGTTCGAAAGATATTGAAATCAAGTTGTATTTCCGTATCGACACTGAGTACATATCAGTACAACCTCAATTTTAGCTGGTCCTATTGATTCATCAATGGATTCCGAAAACTGCGAACAGACAGCATCGTCAACTTTTGAAATAATTACAGAAAAAGACCGTAGAAGGTTCTCTCGCCAAGATCTGATCAAGAAGTCCAAATATATCCTTTTGTTTACGTGTTTGCTGCTAGTTGTGGCGGGAATAACAGTTGCGCTCGTTTTCTTCTTGCCAAGAAAAGCCAGCGATTCACAAACGGTACCGAAAGAGGGAGAGTCGACTTCCAACAAGACCGATAAGGGGAGCAACGCAAATCAACTCTTTGATAATTTTCTTACCAAGGTCCACGATGCCTACTATGAAATTTATCTTGACGAAATATTCATCAAACAAAATGTTACGAATGACGAAATTCGTGAAAACTTTCGTCCATTTGATTTCAGTCCAGCTGCTTTGAAAAGAGCAGCCGACACTGCAAYGCAATTGAGATCAGAGCTGGATTCATTGTTGACAGACGAAAGCGAAGCTTCCCTAACACAAAGGGAACTCAGGGCTTTGTATGAAGCTAGAACATTTCTCAGATATCTCCGGGGTCCGTACGATACAATGTACTATACTGGTGACTGGATGCTTGGACCAAATACCATGGCCTGGCAGCCTATCGGTACCTCATTAACGTTTCTTGGAATTGCGGCAAAATATTACCTACAGCCAAGGAGCGTGGAAGAAGCTGAAAAGTTCATAGAGCTTCTGAGACAGCAAAGGGCAAGTAYAGTACAGTATATGGAGAACATGAAAATTGGTGTGAAAGCGGGTATGGTGCGGAATATTGAGGCATGCAGAGGTGGACTACTTCGATTCAAGAGTCGATTCCATCCGGATTTTGGAGGTAAAAGATACAACACTGCGCCTTAACACTATTTGTTCTAACTTCACTACAAAGTTAATATCTTATCCACGACTTAATGACTTAATTTGCCTCACAGACGTACCTCTTAATCCCCTCTGTGTGTGTTGAAAGCAAAATACACGTTCCCACAACTCTCCCCGCAAAAGACCTTTCTGGGGAAGTTGAGGGCAACCCAAACGTTTGCCCAAAGGATGAGGCTGTGGCTAATGTGCAAACCATTTTACATTTACGGCTGGCTGTCTCACAAAAGGTGTTATTTCAGTTCCCGTGTATCAAAACTTCCAAGACACAATGATTTAATTTCCACTTACTTGACGAAAGAAGAAATTAAATCGTCTTATGCATATGGTGTCATATGGAAATTCCGTTACAACAACCCCTTTTTACCGTTCTATTTATAGACACACCGCATTAAAATTCGCACTCCTGCAAAGCACCACAAACTTATCCTGAAACAAAATCCCACTTTAAGTATTTTGAGTATTTAATTTTYGGTTAACCATGTGCTAAGTTCTTTTTCTGATGCTTTAAGATCATAGTCTTTTGATTCCATTTTTGCACATCATCAATGGACGCCGGGACATGCACATTCAAAGTACATTTTATATCATTCTCTRCTTATAAGTACACTTTGTTCATGGAAAATGTATTGATGGCTTCTAAACAGATCAAATAGCTTTGCCGCCTTTAATCATTARCGCAAAAAATATTTGATGATAGACTTAAGAGGACTAGTATTAGTTTTCTGACCTTTTACGATGGATCTGGAGCCAAGAGCAATTAGTTCGCTAACTTGAGACATCAAAAACCCTGTAATAATACAAAAGAAAAACAGACACTAAAAATAAATGAGATACTAATCTTGTTTAACAAATTGTGCATGAAGGTAATATAATTTAAGGGCCGTTTCAAATTTTACTCTAAGATGCAATGTGAATCCAAGGATACACCAGAAAATTTACCGTCTTACTTATTTTTGGAGAGTCTAAGTATTAGTGGCTAAAGTTTAAAAGCGTTTTAGGGCAAAAATTTAATTCAGGGCCCAATTTTAGGGCTAAGATTTTAGGGTCTATTAATTCACCAACATTCCACAGCTCTCTCTTCAATAATGAGAATAATATTTAGCGTGTGCGTGTAAGTGCCTATCAATGTCTACGGGATCTCTTTCCTGATTTCAAAGCCCTAAATAAAATAAATAAGAATGGCCCCTACTAGGAATGGATAGCGCACTATAACCACCAAAAGTTTAACTCGTTTTGAGCTAATTCTCACCGAGATATTCTGTACTTGATGTATTGACTTTTTACAAGGATCCTGGGTTGACGTCATCATATCGTGATTTCTATATTGAATATCTCGGCAACGAAAAGAGATATCAAAAAGAAAGTAAAGGCTATTCTTATTTATTTTATTAGGGCTTAAAATCAGGAAGAGATCCTGTAGGCTCGATAGGCAATTCAAGTAAGTCGAGAACAACTTGAAGTTTTGAATCCGATCAGTATTGGATCTTTATCATTCTTTTGGTASAACAGCCAACTTTTGACAAAACATTTTGAGTGAAAAAGTAATCATATAACATTCTTTTATTTCCCCGGGGACTCGACTCGGATTGTTTTGCGGCTTGATCTCTYCACAACCAGAATTTATCAAAAGTTGACTATTGACAGTTCGTCCGCATCATTGTTTGTATTAATTTTGATTACTAGGTAATTTGGAAAGCATCGGTGTAACAAATTCGTTCTTCAAGGACTTCACTAACGAGATGGAAAAAGAATGGGTCGCAAAACACGGGRAAAACTTTACTACATCTTTAAAAGAAGCAGCAGACCGTTATRTTGGAAAACCACTCAGTGAGTTGATCAGGTACATTCAAAATTATGCATTTGTGCGTTTGCATTGCCATGCTGATTGGATATGGAATGTAGACAAGGTTTGGCACAGATAAAGGGAAGACCGTTGATTCTATTGCGTGCAAGTTAAAATCTAGCAAGAGATAATAAACCTTGTATATTTTCWCTTGAATCTAGATATTACGAGCGTCGCTTTCCGCCAGACTTTATTTTTGAGATTACAACAAAGCAAACATTTTCCCGCCAAAATATATAGTAGAAACAGTCACRTGAACTGGTGTAGCTGCAGGTTTTCTAAGATCGATATATAATTCATTTATAGATACATGGAAACAGAACATGTGCAACACTGCGTTCCAAGTAATGTTTCCAGTGGCCTGGCTAGTCTACCCCTGACCCATGTCTACCTGAATGGGTCCCAAGACCTCTCTCAGCCGACGCATCCTTATTTGCCATCAGGGGAACGGCTGAATGGCAGCAACTCGTTTGTGAAACTTTTACCATATTTTACCACCAATRAAATAACTCCAAAGGAAATCAAAGAATTGGGAGAGGCTAAGCTAAAGGARCTTTATGGAAAGGTAAAGCGTCAAATTTGCTTTTACAAACTTTTTATATTCAGTGTTCCTTTTTTTAGTTTTAGAGTGTCTTTGTTTACAGTCAAGAAGAAATATAATGAAGGATCATCTATGATATGTATTATATGGTTTAATACTAAGTTGTTGACTATGATGGCCATCGAGCAGGGTCTAAGTTATGTTTTACCTGCACTAACAACATTCTATTCTTTTTTATCAGGCTTTGACACTAGCAAGACAARTGACCAATGAAACTAACACGAGCATGGCCGTGAAAAAATTCCGTGCTTTACTAACACATCGATCGCAATACTTTAACAACAAGTCGTTCCCGTCGAATGAGTCCATAGAAAATGCTTATCTCAAATGCTTCGATGACGCCAGTGCTCAACTACACTGTCCCGAGAGGTGGGAAGCGTTTACAAAATGGAAAGAATCAACCACATCGGTAAGTGCTTGCCTTAAAACAATACCCTTCACAGTTCGCGACGCCATTTATAAGGTAGCCATGCCTTTGCATCGAAGCGAGACGAACTTTGAACTTGCAATGATGTGAATAATTGTCCAAGGTGTTAAAAAGGTCTCTATTATTACAAGCTCACCGTTCGTCTCGCTTTGATGCAAAGGCACGGTTACATTTCAAGATTGCAAGGAACTGTAAAAAGGACTATTATCACTGGCACTTTAATTTGAAGACCACTTTAATTTAAGTTGCTTTTATAGCATTAAGCAATGCTCCTCATAGCTTGTACATGAACACCATATACTACTTGCCAAGCACTTACACCATATACTTGCCAAGCATGCAGTTAAAGCGGGTGTTGTACTTTGCAATTCCGCAGTTGAAAGTGTGGGCATGCATAACACAATCATACTAAAATACAAATCGACCAGTTTAATTTTMGCAAAGATTGCAGTAACGATGTTACAAAATGCGACACAATTTCAGGTATTTCATTGGAAAGTTTCTGGTGCAATTCGCCCCACTCGGTAAAACTGGCTGAGGTGAAAAGTGCACTGTTAACGTTTGCTCGACAACTTGCAAATTTGAAACGTTAAGAAAAGTATAGAACCCGCCTTTTTTTCTACTCTTTTTATAGCTCAATTTTCCCCCTTTGTGATACCAGTTTGGAAGGAGTAAGGAATACTCCTTTGCCGTTTCACGCAGGAAACGACACGTTYATGAAGAATGAGACGCTTAATTTGTATATGACATTTTCCAAAATGACTAATCTACATTGAAGATGACACTAAACCACTTGTTTTGTTTTTCCTTTAGATCAACAAGATTTTGCATGAAAAAATAAAACCACTGTTTTATACTCACGGAAAAAAGAAAACAACTTTATCGAACGCGTGTACAATAGAAGTACAACCAAACTTTAATCCATGTAGCAGCTAYCACAACTACCAAGGTAAAGGTTGTGGCATCCACTTTCTACCTTTCTTTGTGGATAATTATGGACCCAAGTTTTCAGATTGGACAACAACAGCTCATGAGACAGAGCCTGGACATGACTTAGAGGTAAACAAACATCTATGTACTGTGTTTAAAGACTTGGCTAAGAATCTGAAAAAGAATTCACTAGGAAGTGGACTTTTTTCATTCTTAGTCGTACATTCCCACGACAGCGTATGTACACAGTGATTTTCCAGTCCAAGTGCTTTGTCATTTCTGTCATCTCCTCTACCACTAGTTCAGCTTCTCTTTTCCTATACCCTCGTCATTGGTATAAAGTATGGATCTCTGGACCCTCTTGAACATTTGCCTTATCGGCTTAGTCCTACATTCTTGTCACAGCGCAATCATTATCCTGATCCAAATCCCCTTGTCATTTCTCTCATCTCCTCTAGCCATCGGCCTCTGTTTTCTTACCCTCGTCGATGATATAACGTATGGCTCACTTTGGTACATCCATGTTGSAAATTTTTCTTATTTTTATAAAATTTAAGAGGAGCAGATGTGACTAGATTYGAAACAGACAAGTCAACAGTCATGTTTGTGGTCGATGACGAATGGGATAAATTTGCCTTTACCGACCTTTGATTGTTCCAAATCTGACGATTTTACGTCAAACTTGGTTCAAACTTGACTTGAGAGGGCAATAAGGAGACAGTTCTTACATTGTTATCGCCCSTCTGAAGAGGGGTTAAATTACAACAACATTAATTAACAAAAACCGAAGAACCAGAAGAGTCATTCGGCAATTCAATTAAGTGTCCTGAGGCATTAAAGATCGCGTTCCTAGTGAATTTATGTTACCACTGTCGACCGGAGAATCCGTCGGAAATGAYTCTGAGAGTATCATTCATTGCAGTCGGTTTAAAGAAAGTGTACTAATAATAAGATCTAGTTTTTGGATCCAATTTCGACTAAGTGCACCTTTTATTGTCTCTTGCTGCAAAACATTGATCGATAAGATAAAAGTTTCACGATGTAAAATAAATGATGTAAAATAAATGAAGCGGCTCGGTGCCACTGCGAAATTAACCGAATCGGTATTAGTAACTCAACGCTCAAATCAGATTTTAAACCCCAAAGAGGATGATGAGGGACGAGGGACGCATAAGCCGAGATTTATCTGACAAAAGAGAGACCAACTCGATGCTAAACACTCATTTTCATATGACTGTCCAGTCATCTCTAAAAATGTATCAAAGGATGAGACCGATAATGATCGCGTGAAGCATTTCAATTCGAATGCATGTCAGGGATGACTCAAGGWAGCTTTATTTAAAAGCGATGACCATCGTACAAAGGTATTTCAAAGTCAAAAAATGYTTATTTCAATAGTAATCCATTTGTTGCGCATTAGATAAGGATGACATTTACATTTCCAYGCGTTTTTCGTTTTTTAAAAAGGTGCGGAAATAATTCTGGCAATTGCAACGGGATTATCATAGAGATTTGGCACAGCACTGTCACGTTGTTTGTCATATAAAATTTTTTCGCGCATCCTGTTGCGCTACAAACATTTTCCTTGATTCATGCCATATTGCAAAAAAAGATGTCAATAATCTTATTGCCTGCATTACTGTGAAAAGAAACGCACGTTTATGTATGCACCTCGAACGATACGTTGACGACAAGTAAATTTCACGTGGACGACAAGTGAACGACAAGTGAACAGGTGAATCAGTTTGCATTAACGACAGCCGCACTAGATAATCAAATGAATTTATTCTATATTTAGATGGCTATGAACTAAGCCGATAATTCAATGTTTATATAATACTTTTTCGTCTCTTGACCTTTGTATCTAGCTTTAACTAATTAAATCGGTAAAATCTTCTTTGATATCCGGAAACATGATGATAATCTCCATCTGCTTGGATATCTTGACTTAAGATCTCTTATATCTTTCTTGTGGGTCCAATCTTAACAGATTACTCACCAAACGCCAGTGCTAGCATTGGGTAGCATGAGTGGCGTTCGCGGCTAACGCGTCGTCTTTCACCGCTGTGATTCCAACGGGTCGGGTCGCTGGTTCGAGCTCTRCGGCCGCCACATGTGAATTGAGTTTGTTTGATGTGTTGTTCTCTCGTATGCTACGAGGGTTTTCTCCGGGTTCTCCGGTTTCTTCCCTCCGTTAAAATCAACATGTGAGTTGAACGTTGTGTACATAGAATATTAAATGTAGTGGTAGTGCGTGTGAGCRAAAAGTGTCCCCAATTAGTTCGAAAGCGCTAGAACGACTAGACACTTAAATAAAGTGTTTTTTATCAACTCCTCCTACAGCGAGGAAATCTTCTACAAGAATCACTTCATTGCCCTAAACACCAAAGGATGATTTTCGATTCTTTATTTAGAAGCAAGTTGGCAGACGCCTGCCAAACATGGTCGACAACAGCTACCACCCTCAAGTTAATATGAAGCGCAATCAAAAATATAGAAATCAAGCACTTTTTAAAAACTCTTCACGCCAGATCAATTATCAAATTCTAATAATTCTGCTATTTATATTTTTTGTCATCACATTATTTTAATGTCTCTCAATCGTGTAAAATATTATAAACAGGGTTCCCAAATGGCCTTTTCGTACCTAACAGTTCAATGCACTTGTTTGTTTCAAGGTCAGAGGCTATGAAAAGAACTTTCGAGGCAATACCAAGGACAACATCGAGTGGTTGACCCAAAATACGTATTTTTCTGGATTCAGTGAAGGTTGGGCAACGTATTCAGAAAGTCCATTGGTTGGTGAAGATGTTGATGCGTATCGGGATGATTTAATGAGCAAGTATGGYATGCTGCAGCAGGAGGTATTGAGATATTATTATATTATTATAATATTGTTATTGCATTACCGAATGAAGACTCTCTGTCCTAATTTCCCAACCATCCCATAACTAATTCTCCAGTTTCCAGTTCACTGTTGCTCTGGGATAGCCTCGACTTTTTGCAGAATATTCGTGYGTTCCAGTGACTAGGTCCGTGAAATTTCAAAGTGTTTGTGTTGTCGACGTTTTGCATTCTTTACTTTACCGTTGGAATTTGTGAATATTTAGACACTGATACGAGGCTAACTAACCCTGAGTAAATGAGTCTATAACTAAGAAACAAAACAGTAATTTCGAGGGATTTCCCAAAACTAGCATGGCTGGCACTTGCACATGTTTACCGGCATCAGGGCACCGGAGTGTGAGGGGCTTTTAGTCACGTGTGTTGCCACTATATTTAATCACTGTCACTACTACTGCCACGCACTAATTGCCGACTCGGAGGTTTTATTATCCATTATTATTGACTGGCAGGGGGGATCCAAGAARAAAAAGGTTGGTGTGGGAATTTAATGATTCTGCTCATGGAAGCCCCTTGCAAAAATAAAAATACACCCCATTGCTGAAATACACCCCATCCCCTCTCCCAAACACCATTCTTCAGCATAAAGTATTTTGTTTTCCTTCCAGATAATCGCCGCTTTACGCCTTATCAYAGAAACAGGCCTGCATTACTATGGAATGACCCGCACRGAAGCGCTCAAGCTTTTCGATGATTACGCATGGGACACCAGTGATATTGCGCAAAAGGAAATCACTCGATACCAGAGYCTACCAGGGCATTCAGTAAGCTATATGGTAGGGCAGACCGCATTAATGAAGGCTAGAAAGTTTGCTGAGAAAGAACTTGGATYTAACTTCACTTTACCAGAGTTCCACTATCAGGTCTTACACCAAGGGGAACTGACTCTAGATTATCTAGATAGGTATATCCACCATTATGTAGCGTGTGTTAAGAGTAACAAGGATCCTAAAGGTCAAGAATGTAATGACGTAGTAGGTTAAAAATAGCGTTACCAAATAGTCAGAAAAGCGAAAACAGATAGCAAATGTTGAGTAGAAACTTACTATGGTTCTTGAATACCCAAAAGTGCTGGTCACTGATGTTATGTAGACTCTGTTTAGGAATTAACTTGAATCCATTTTAGGAAGGGATCGTTAGAAAAGCTATGGCAGAACAGACATTTGAACAAAAAGGGTCATGCACATTATTCCTATTGATGGTTTTCACAGCCACCATGTTGGATRAATTTAACAAAAGATCTGTCATTAGTCTCTTTTGTTATATCTTCTCATACTCATTGATAATTCATGAGTAAACAAGCCAATCAATGGGCTATTTTTGGGTCACATGATGTTACTTGAAACATGGTGCTGGAGAGTGAGAGGAATGCATTCAGTCTGGAGTAACTGGAACAAAATTAATTCAGTCGTAGTAACTGGAACAAAATTAATTTAGTCCTAGGACTGMATTAATTTTGTTCCAGTTACTCCAAGTCGAATAATTAATTAGATGAGAAGTCATTTCAAAGCCTCCAATATCGGACTGGACGGGATTTCAAGTCCGCGCAATTAGATCCAGTCCTCGGCTGCGCCTCKGACTGGAACTAATTGCTTTGAATTGTCGGCTTTGAAATATTACATCCAACATGACCGCCGTGTCTTTCGTCATTTCACTCTCTTAGGAATGATTGAAAACCAGCAATTGAGAGTTGTTGAAATATCGGGGGGGGGAGGGGGGGAAGGATTTGTTGAGGTTGATGAGGAGCAGCAGCCCTCATGGGGAATCCTGGATACACCTCTGATGGTCCTTCGTATGTGCCCTTCCCATTCCAAATAACTATGACCTTGACATTTACGTCTACCGCGTGTAAAAAGGTACTATCTTCTATTGATTTCTGGAACCACAGGTATAAACGTTTTAGTTGACCAATATGGATAAGGTAGAGGAACTTGTGAATTGCTTTTGTTGAAATATGCAAACTTACGCCAAAGTGTTGCAATATTGTACATAATTGCATCATATTCTTGAGCATGGTATTACTCCATTATTGTGTGCAAAGGAGGTTTTATTCTATTTCATATATTTTTATGATACGTAAATTTTCACTAAGAGGATAGGGCTGAGCCCGTTTTGCTTCAGACTCAATCTTTCGTTATCAAAAGTTTCGACAGAATTACTTCAGATGTAGATTTTTAAAAACTTGCTTAAAAAGCTTTGCAACAGAACATATTGTATTTTCTTCCGGTCTAAAACTCGTGCGTTCTTATTGGCTGCACAAATGGGCGGTATTTCCTATCTCGCGGGCGGTATTTTCTATCTCTGTCCGCGGTCCGGTATCCTAACGTAAGGCTCACCTCATCCATCGGCCTAACAGTCTCGGTACGTATTGAAGACCTCGGGCAGAGTTTTTCCATATCCGGACCTCCTGGCCGGTAAAAAAAAAAACACGTATACGTATAACCGGCTTGTTACCCTAATGTCTGTTATATAGTAGCCTGCGTGGGGACGCTCTAGGGGATTTAGCTATATGGCGGATGTTGTTTTATATTAATTAAAATTTGTGTGACTTTTTGCGGTTGTTATTGTCATGATATGTGGTTATTTTGTTGTTGTTGTTGTTGCTCTGATGCACTAAAATTGAAAAATAAACAAATTTTGACTCGCTCAGCCTGTGCAGTACAATTTTTCTAACTAACAAGGATTGTGTGACGCATTATGTCACACTTGCCACCCATGCTATAACCGAACAAGTCACGCTGTGCCAACTGAATATACTTGCGAATGYGGGAATATAAAATTGCTTTGATTCCATTTAAGAAGGCCAGGGATGTTCTAGTCTCTACTAGTCTAACATTCGTCTTGTTCAACCTCATACACCTCAGTGGCTTGGCTTTCTAAATGCGAAAAAAATGTGATATCTCATTCGCATTGCATTCTGGGATACTAGTGAATCCTCTTCTGGTGCTATTCAGTGCATTGTTGTCTGATTCAATCAGAAACATAAAGTTGGCCGATAAACCCGTTTGGTGCTAACAAAATAAATGGAGGTGAAGTGCCAGGTAGTAAATCCAGATAATACAAGCAATACTTCCTTTCAAATGCACATGGTACTTTAGCTGCTTTACGAATTGCCAGGAAGTAAATCCAGTTAATACCAGTCTTTTCATTACTTCCTTTCAAATGCCCATGGTACTTTAGCTGGTTTACAAGTTGCAATTATACTCTCGAAAAGCTCATCTCGTGTAATTAGCGCTCCAAAAATGTATGGCTGAAAGAAAAATAAGATTATTATATCTATATAGTAGTATGATGCGAACTCCTCTAGTGGGAGAGACTTCAAACACGTTGGTGGTACCGTGATRACCACGTACTGTACTAATTAGAATTCTTGTTTTTACCAAGCAGAGACGTCCAAGTCTATCGTTGTATTGTGTATTCCCTTCTAGTTGTACTGAGAGGGTACGATTTCAAAACTGTTAATAAATACCTTATGGGATCCTCTGATTTCAATTTTCATAGACTTCCCAGTACCTGGCATGATATTCAACGGGTCATACTGAGGACAAGAGTCGGAAGAGGTATGTAATTAAGACTAGAGTAATGGATTATTATAAATTATTCGGTGGACTAACTTTTCCTAAGCTGATATTTTATACCATCATCACCCCAAATTATCATCACCATTTTTATCAGCACCATTATCACAGCACCATCATAATCATCTTCAGACTAATCACATTGTGCGAGAAAAAATCAGCCAATTAAAATTCTAGAAAGCATCACGGTCACGGTACGTTCTATCGGATTACCCACCTTTTCCGCATTTACGATATCCTCCAGTTTAATAACGACATGTTTAGATGTACCAATTTTGTATCGCTCGAAACACAAGTAGCTAAAAAAGAATTATCATAATGTCAGAAAAACAAAATGTAACGTATACGATATATGGCCGAGTGGCAGATAATTTACTAAAGACGTACACTGCTACTGACATCATGTACCATGTATCTCACTACATAACTGTATAAGCGCTATATAAGCTATATATTATTATCATTATTATTATTATTATTATTATTATTATTATCTCAGGACTAATATGACAAGCTTTAATTTAACCTTTTCTCTTCCTCACATGCATTTTGCGAAACTTTGAATCTAAAATTGAAGAAAAAATATCGCTTACTTTTGAGTCAAAAAGAGTTTTCCCTGTTTCATTTTGGTCAGCGGTTTGTCCYTAGTCATCAATGTACAGCGATGGCCTTCTTCCCAAGCTTAAACAGAATTCGAAAACGAGTAATTTTAAAGCCCTATAAGTCATATGGGGTATGTATCTGTTTAATTAACCTTCCTTCTCTAACCGACCGGTCTGACTAAACAATGTCATTGTTGCCTAACTAGTCTGCCTCGTATCTACCACTATAGCTCACTTGCTCAT
>NW_022261649.1:338583-353451 GCF_009602425.1 Actinia tenebrosa
CTGACCCCCCTCCCCTCCAGAATTTCCAATTTCCCCCATGGGTGACATACAGATATTTTCTGGAGCTACACTAGGTGAGGTCATGAGCAGTTTAACAAGCAAAAACTGTGGAAGATAATTAAATTAAACTTACAGAATCTGTTGATGCTTTCTTTCAAACTGTCGCAGAAAAAGAAAAGTGTACAAAAAAGTGAGTATTCTAATGCTGAATATATGTAATGCTAGAAATTGCCCTATTTTACTATGAAGTCACTGCTTGTTTATGTGGGGGATAGAATCGCCAAATCCAATAGAAAATTCAACAAAATTTACCCTTAGCGAAACAGTTTAATCTAAAATGGTCTGGTTTTCAGATATAATATGTGTTAATATGTACTAGAAATATTCTAAGCGTTTGCTGGCTACTCTACTTCTCTTGGTGGATTGATACAGGTTTTAGAACAATTGTTGGTGCATTTGCGTTGATTTGACCCCCTCCAACGACCATGATCCTTTGCGTTTAAACAATAGATTGTTTTGATGTGACATCATAGTGAAATAGGGCAATTAAAGAAGTGGCATTAAAAATATCTTTCATTTAATTAGCAAAGTAACATAAGATTTTTTAAGATACTTTATTGTCATCAGATCACCAGCTCACTTAAGATACACCGTGCTGATGAGGCCCAATACAGGCTGAAACAGCTGTCCACGGTTTCTAGTTGAGCTGGCTCATTTTTTATGCAACTTGAAGTTGTGAAAGGCTTGTATGCAGGCACTCTTCCTTAGTCGTTTCATCTAAGGCTCGTAATTTATCTATTACGCATGTTCTTATAAGTAACATAAGAGTGTCCTTACTTTTTGACCCTCACTCACAATTCCCTTATTGCACCTTACTATAGGAGGCCTATAATAATTCACATAATATGCCTCTTTAGCTTGGACTTACATGTAATAATGTTTTCTCATTTCAGACTACGTCATTCTCTTGAGCTTTTTGTTTGAGTTGTATAATTAAAAAACACTTATACATATTGCACAAACATTATGCAAACATTCATGCATCTTTTCATACGCAACCATACAAGAATTAAAAATGTCTATTCTCTACAAGGCATGTTTAACCATAGGAATGTTAAAGGGATGTTTAAACATTTAACAAATATTCACTAAAGGTGAAGTTATTATCGGTGGAATATTTACCAAGACCTGAAACTTTGGAAAAACTCCGTATCACCACTCCAGCAGCTGATTATCGTCTCAGAATCACCAGTCAATCAACCAATTACAGCTCAAGAAATCCTATATTCAAGTCTAAAATTATACTCAATAATAATAACTTACTTTTTAACCGAAAGAGCATCTTCTTCTTTATCATCTTCAGTTGTTTCTGTTTCCTCATTAACAAAATCCCACAGCCTTTCAACAATCTTGTAGACAAAAAGAGAGTAAAGAAAACAAAGGCGTTAAATTATTCAGAATTCATCACTATGAAATTGCATGGCACATTGCACTGCCGTTACTCTTTTGCCGACATTATAGCATCAACCTGGGCTTTAAATAACAGCTGGACATCAGACAATGTCCTGACATCCTACCTATAACCTACCAACATCTTACCAAGAACCTAACAACATCCTACCAACAACCTACCAACATCCTATCAACATCCTACCAACAACCTACCAACATCCTATCAACATCCTACCAACATCCTACCAAAACCCTATCAACATGACACAGACACCCTACCAGCACCCTACCAACATGCTACCAACATGCTACCAATATGCTACCAATATCCTAACAGCATCCTAACAACATCTAACCAACAACCTACATCCTCCCAATAACCTGCCAATACACTGTACCAACATATCAACATCCTACTGACACCCTACGGACACCCTACAGAGACCATATTGACTCCCTACTGACACCCCAACGACACCCCCTACTGACACCCTACCAACATGCTACCAAAATCCAACAAACAACCTATCAACATCCAACAATCTACTGGTACTCAACTGACACCAATTTGTGGGTCATATTATTAATTTTTACATTATAACCAGTTTTTGTACTTACCATTTCAACTGCCTTGTTTTTGTAGTTCTTTACAGCAAAAAATCTTGAGGTTGGTTTGGTAAATCCATCTGAAAGTGAAAATGTAATGTAAAGCAAGGTAAACTTAATGAAAGAACTTGTAGATTAATTGGTAGACAAAACATATTAAGAAAAGAGGCAGATGGGCAGCCAAGCAGACAGGCGGGCACATGTCCGAGAAGGCAAACAATTGATTAAAAATAATGCAGTAAGACATGCAGACAGACAGTGACAGAGAAAATATTTCACTGACTGAGATAATCAAATGTTTTTATAATAGCATATGCACAGATAGACAAAACACCAGAACAGGGTTGCAGGCTGGCTAACAGACTGACAGACATTAGAGACAGACAAACAAACTAAGTCAGTACATTAGAATCCTACACATTGATTCAGACAATGATATGTAAATTAACCAACCTGGCTTATCTTTTACAGATTTAGAACGTGATAAATCAAATGCACTTGATGCATCTTCATCTTCCCCTTCAGGATTTGAGCTACTCTCACTAGCAGACCTTGGCACATCTTGGTCATCAGATTTTTCTTTTTCTTGGCCAACATCCTCTGCATTCCTCTCTGAACTGATGTCCGTCCATTCTTCATCTTGGTTTAACTCATTTTCAAGATTTTTAGAATTTCGGTTAGATTTCTTTCTTGGATCCGACTTGCTTGCATTTACTCTGCAATGGACCATAAAACATATTTACAATCCTACTCATTTTCCAAACAAAGAATAGGTTAGGAAGAACATGTGAGTTGAGTGTCATGTACAAAGAACATTGAATGTAGTATATGGTAGTGTGGCAAGTGAAAAGTTAAAAGCATCCCCAATAACAGGTAGTGAGAAAGTAAATGACTTGACACTTAAGTTAAGATATTTATTCTACACAGTATATAGGCTGACCCAATTCAACCAAATCTAGATGTACGCAGACCCTTCTGCCTCTACTTGATGATCCCTATAATAGCATTCTTCCTCCCTCGCTATTCTCCTATTGGCTACTAATGTCATAACAACAGCTGTTGTAAATGAGCAAGTCAGATATCTTGGGCTATGTTTATCAAGTACAATAAATAATGAATTCAAATTATTTGTAACATTAGCACTAAAAACAAACCAACCTTCCCAATTTTGAATTTTGGACCTTGTTTTTCAGGATCTTTAGCTTGTCTGTGAGATCAGCATTCTTTTCTTGTTCCTCTTTCAAGCTCTTTTGTAGCTTTTCAATGTCAAGTTGTTGGTACTTCATCAGCTGTTCATCTAAATCACAATGAATCTTATATAGAGGCTTATTTGCACCATTACATGATGGCAGCCATGACAGGAGGCACAATGCATATGATAGAGTCTTTCCCCCCTGGGATTCAATTGTTCCTGTCTCCTGTCATGGCTGCCATCTCATGATAGTGCAAAGCATCTATTAGACATTTACGGTGCAATACGTAAATAATACACAGGTACATTTTCTTTTTATATTTTGTCGAGTCCATTGGAGTGGGACAAAATTGAAAGATATTAAAAAAACTGTATGCACACATATTCCCATATACAGTCATATGTATTTTTAAATGGAAATACCATCTTATTTGTTCTCCAAAAATTAATGAAAAATGACATTTTCATTAGATGAAAGTGGTGTAATACCATTGCAACTACACATTCATGGTATGGCAGTGTCATCAATTGGGTGTGGTATTTTTCATTCATTATTCTCAAATGTGGTATTAATTCCTAACCGTACGAAAATCACAGACTTGTTACAGACTTGTTACAGGTCTGAGTGTTGTATTTAAAGCCGAACTTCAGTCCAAAAGGGGCAAAACGATATGTCTGCAAGTCTGCCATTAGGCATATACCAACAAAGTCAAGGTTGGAGCTGCTGCACATGATAAACTATAAGAAGATATAACTAGCTAAAAACTAGTGGGGTAAATTATACACAGTGAAAAGATGAAAAAACTTACTGACGTTTCGGCCGCTAATCCTTTGTCAGAGTAAAAGAGAAAGAGGTGCTAGAAAGGAGTGTATATATGATAGAATAAGACAAAAGAAACCAATGAGAATAAGGTAGGCAAGGAAACAAAATCAAACAATCAAAAGACAAAAGAAAAGATTAGTTGAAAGTAAAGCATTCATTAATCCCGTTGGATAAACTATAAACTATAATTTTACTATGTGCTGAAACTCCAACCTCAACTTAGAACTATTAAATTGGTGGGGTCACTGAACGGAACCGTAAAAGAAAAACCTTCCTAGTGAAATATCTTGTTAATACTCCTAATTTTACATTTCCATTCATTGACCACGGATAATAGTTCCAAGTGGAGGTTGGAATTGCTGCACATGGTTTCTCGCACACGATAAACTATAGTTTTGCTATGTGCTGAAACTCCAACCTTGATTTGGAGCTATTAAATTGTGTTCACTGAATGGAACTGTAAAAAAGACTATTGACTTAAGTCTATGTCATTCTGGCAAACCAAAACCTAAGGAACAATGTAAAATATAGTCTTTGAATATTCAACAGGTTCTAGCAGATTTTTTGAATTATTAAATCAATATTTCATGTCGTTGCTTATAATAATATATGAACCTACTTGCATTTTTTTGTGTGCTAATGATGTGACTGATTTGCATAAGCTTGCATGTAAGCAGCCTTTAATACTGTAATTTGAGTATCTCAATACGTATACTAGTATATTTTACCAGGATTCTTCTTTTAATAAGATCCCCAGATAAGAGATCGTGGTTACTAAAATACCTCTTACTAGTATTGGAAAATCAAGTTTTTTAAGGGTGGCATATATTGAATTTAAGCTTAATAATATATTAGCTAGCTAGTACGTATATTGATAAGCTTATGCTTAAATCAGTATTTTAATTAATCTAAACAATAACATTTAAAAAAAGCTTAAAATCTCACCTTTCTCTTGTTCTGATATAATAGTAGCAACAAGTTGTTCCTGAAGTTGTACAAGCTGCATTTCGTAGATCTCTCTTTCTGAATTAGGAAAGCCTTTTTCTTCTTGAGCACTTTGATCAGGAGCCTTTTTCCTCATCGAATCTTTTTCGTTTGATGCTGAATTCATCTCTGACTCTGATAGGGAATTGCCATTTGAATCTTCGGAAAGCTTTACTGTTTCTTTTCCTTTGCCAGACGAGCTTTTATCTGCCTTTTCTGATGTGTGAACTTCTGCTTCATCTAACAAGTCACTGTCTTGTAAATACTCCATTTTCAAGTCATAATACTCGTCTTCACTACTAGTATCAGAGTACTGGTTATTTTGTTGATGTTCAGATGATTTATCTGTGCCTTTAGACATTCTGTTTCGTAAGGCCGACTTTAACATTTTAGACCGTCAAATGTTGTAATAAAAGTATGGAAAGTGAAGTAATTACATCCTCTAGATCCTCGTTAAAACATGCGTAAGATCTCTAGAAGATTTATTCGCACTATTTGCACAAGTGTGAGTTTTGACCCTGCACATTTTCTACTTAGAAGGGAGGGGTAGGGGATACTTGCCATACGCTATATTAATAAAAATATTTTTTTTAACTACTAGAGAAATTTAATCTTAAAGGACGCAAAATTAAGAGGAAAATAATTCGGATAAAAAACTTAAACTTTAACTTTAACGCTAAAAACGCAGTTTTTATGGTGATAACATAAAGTACCCATCCCCTCTCCACTCGGGGAATATTTTCCCGTGATGCAGTTTTCTTGAGGAACGCCTGGTTGTTTAGCGTTTATTATGAAAACTTTCGATTTGAAAAGAAAAACACTTGTGTCCCCGCGAAGACGAAACGTGCTTCTCCTTGTTCTCCGATTACTCGGATTATTCTAGCAAAGATCTTTGGAAGAAAAGCAAGAAGGAAAGAAACTAGACGATGAAGCTAAAAAAAGGGGTGATTTATGGTTTGGTTTCGATCGGGTAGATGGTTTTTCAGTTTTCATTCGTATTTCAGTCTAATCCCAACCAAGAGACTCTGTAATCCGTAGATGTTGAATTCAACTCGACATGAAAGAACCATTAAAGAGCGTCTTCAAGATAAAAAAGAAACCTTACGATGTTTATCTCAGTGAGGACGAGGTGATATGGACTCCAACGGTAAAGGAAGAAGCAGGTAAGAAACGACATTTTTTTGATTAATCCGAGTCGAGACAGACTTATCATGACAGACGGCTTGTACATCGATCGACTCTCAAACTTTGAAATCCATACTTGTTGTGTACAGTAGAAATGAATAGATTCATCGCTACACTGATACTGCTGCCGTCAATCGAGCCTTTTTTATGGGCAACCATTGATCGATAACAAGTCAACTGGTATGGATGGATAACTTTCTTTTTTAGGCTGTCAAAACTCATTTCCTCTAGATTCGATAATTTCGCATCTTTATTAAAAAATAATGAAGGCATCTGACAAGTAATGCATTAAGATAATCAGTCGTCAAGAGAATAAGAGAATTCATCATTTATTTACGATGATTACATTTAATTTTTCATGGTCGAGCTGCCTATACACTTTACAGGAGTTATGTCTAAATTTCCCCCTTTTTGAATAAATATATGGGTGCATAAACCGAAATTTAAAAAATCAAACCTTGAAGGAATGCACTTTGTTTATGTTTGTTCGTGTGTGTTCCATTCAATATTTCAATGATGTGCTTGATATTTGTATAACGTTATCTGACAGCCATGACATGATTAATGTGCACGTGCGTCTGGCTATCAAAAAAAAAAACCAACAGCAAGTAAAAGCACCTTTATATTTGCCTCTAATTTGATCGATAATCAAATTATTTCGTAAATAGAGAAATATAAATATTTCTTTAAGGATGAGGAAAAGTAAAAAATACTTTTAATATTCTGGCTGGTATTTTTTCACTTTTCAAAACTGTATGAAACTAGTGAATATAGGCCGACCTTTGTTTACGTTTTTTCCTCATTAGCATGAAAAAATTTCAAGCTACAAGCAAACCGACTCCATCCAAAGAGAATGTCTTATCTAGTAACTACTGAAAATTTGAGAGTAATATGTTCAATATCTTGGGATTAAAATTTTTTTGAAAACACTATAAATTACAAAGAAATCAATGGTTGTGTGGCAAGTCGATCTTGCCACACGACCATACATTTCTTTGTAAGAAAAATTTACTCCCAAAATAATAAACAAATTACTCTCAGGTTTCCAGTACTTACTAAATAAGACATTCTCTTTCGATTTCTGGAGTCAGTTTGCTTGTAGCTTCCGTTGAAATTGTTTTTATGCTAATGAGGAAAAAACGTAAACAAAGATCGGCATATATGACTGTGACCTTGACTGCAGCTTAAAATTTATCGAGAAGACACAAGTATACATCTACATTAGCAATATACATCAAAGATAAAAATACAAAATGAAAGGGAAAATCATGGGAATCATACCTGATTTCTACTTTTATATAGCTATGTTTTAAGGACATTTTTTCTGTGGATTTGGCAAATTTTACTCGCATTATATCCAGTTATTATGTCTGGATTGTCAATCTGTCAGACTATTTCAGGTTTATTTTTTCTCTTTTACTAATAATTAAAACTATAAAATAAAAAAAATTTCATGAAACATCTTACTACCAAAATTAGTTGTTGCTTGAAAGCTAAAAATGGAACTCACTCAGCATCTCTAAGAATATGTGTGTTGTAAATTATAGTTGCAACTTTRCAAAAAATTAGGAGATTGATTTGTGTTTAAATTCATATATTTCAGCATATCTATTGTTATAGTCTTACATTTTTAAATACTTATACTATATCATTATTTGTTGGGATGCATTTTTTTAAAAAAAACAGGCATTTCCTTAGTTTAGTTAATATTGTTAATATTTTCTTACAGCACCAAAGAGAAAGAATTATGAACTTGTCACAAGATCCCTTCCAATGAGTGACATTATTGGGGCTTTGATAAGAAAGAAGAAAAGCCCCAAGAAATCCAATAAGCCAGGAAGACTTATGGGCCTCACTTTGTTTACATTCAGTAAAGGAAAGGATAGAAAACTGATAGAATCAAGATTGTCTTTTGAGAGTAATGATCAGGAGCTTTGTCAGTTGTGGATGACAACAATAAATGAAATTCTGGAAGGTATGGTAAGATGTTTTTAATGAGATATATGGTCAGCTGAGAGTGTGATAAAAATGGGTATGGCCATCCATCCATCCTTCCATCCATCCATCTGTCTGTCAATCCATCCATTTTTTTCTCATTCTTTTGTTTATTTCATTTAATTCCCTTTCCATTTTTACTTCATTTTTATTTACTTATTGGTTCATTTATCCCTTCATTTAGCTATCTATTCTCTTTTCCTTTATGCTTTTAATCATTTATCCTTTCATTTTCATTTGCCGACATTTCACTGACTTATCATTTCATTCATTTTTTCATTCAAAGAGCGCCCTGGAAGACCCCAGAAGCTAAAAGTGTTTATAAACCCATACAGCAAAAAGGGCAGAGCTCCTGCTGTATATGATACACTTGTGGCTCCACTGTTCAGAAAAGCTGGCATTAAGACTGATGTGATAAGTAAGCGGTTCTGTTATGATAAATTATTACATTATATGCATACTGACTATTATGAAGCATATATTCAATTATATACACTTGATCAGTTGATTGTCTTTGTTAGTGCAATACATATAATGATATATATATTATTTATGACTGTTTCCAGAAACTGAAAAAGCAGGTCATGCTTGGGAATTACTTGCAAAATCACATCTTGATGCATATGATGGGTATGAAACTCCTAATTTTAAAGCATGTGTAAAAAAAATTTAGGGCTCCATGTTCCTTAATTACATATATTCTTATTTATATGAGGGTATTAGCCTAAGGTGTCCCACTGACTGAGAAAATTGGAAACCCTGGAGAAGAGGGGGGTGGGGTGGGGGGTCAGAGAAAGAACAAAATTACAGTGTTTGTGTGGAAGAAAAATGGAAGTTCCTGGGGGTAGGGGGTACTTTTACAAATTCCCTCCTTGTCTGGGTATGGATATTTTCTGCACTACACAATTTCATTATCAGAATATTCAACAATACCAATCTTATTGTAATTTTGAGAACTCAGACATTAAGAACCTGGAAGGAAAAGAGAGAACCAACATGTAACTTTATTGATATGTAATGGAAGATCTAAGGGTCAAACACATGACCACAGCGTTGAGTAATGGTGCATAAGCAGTGCACACTACTTGCAACTCCCATATAAGTGCAAACTACTTGCAACTCCCATATAAGTGCACACTACTTGCAACTCCCATATATTTATAAGTGCACACTACTTGCAACTCCCATATAAGTGCACACTACTTGCAACTCCCATGATAATGCCACTACGAAATCCTTATTACTTACATTGGATCATGGGTTAATTTTTGCTCTTTCTTAACAGGGTTGTGTGTGTTGGTGGCGATGGTATTGTACATGAAGTTGTTAATGGATTATTGCAGAAAGCCCACACGGATGCTGGCTTTGATGTTGTGAATGAAGCGCTACCTGAAGATTATCAAGCTGTAAAACTTAACATGAGAATCGGAATCATACCTGCAGGTGAAGTTTATGGCAATTCACTTGGAAAGCTTCATTTCTTTATATCTTTGTAGAGATAGGCACTCTTATAAAATAAATTAAATTGACTAAAGTCGCAACTAAGATCCCATATTCTAGTGCTAATGGCTTCAATAAATTATCAGATTAAGTTAATAAAAATGCGCGCGCGTAATATGACTTGATGCGGGCATTATCTTCAGTGTATAGAGTTATTGCGCGTGTGCCGATTGCAGAAAACGCTAGTGAGGAGTAGAAACGCGTTCTCCTTCAGAAGAACCGTGTGAAAATTTCTTATCGGTTTTGACTGTCTTCCTTCATTAAATGTCACCTTGATTAATGTATCACTAAGGAGGCGCCTATGTTGAAATTTGAAGACAAGCTTGCAAGTGTGTCATCACTCAAAAATATTGATAATGATAATGATAATGATAGAAATAAAGATAAAAGATAATAATAATATAGCGGACAATTGTTCTTTTGTGTAGCACCTGCCTTATGGCAAATTATCTAAAATAATATATAATACTATATAATATATAATTACAGTCAACTCTCGCCTTGCGGAAACCCCAATATTATGGACACCTTGCTATTACGGACAATAGAAAATTCCACGACAAAAATACTGACAAAGAAATGACCGTAATTAATTCCGGCTATTGCGGGCGCCATTATGGACAATAAGTGACGTTCCGAGGGTGGTCCGCTGTAACGAGAGTTGAAGCGTTTTTGCAATGCGTGTCAAACTGGAAGGTTTATTATTTTAAACTGCTGAGATTACTCCCACCTTTTAAATTTATTGCGAAAAAATATTCGTCCGATTTTCCCTTATCCTGTTCTAAAATTTCTTTTAAATAATAACGCATTTTTTTCCTTTGCAGGATCAACAGATGTGGTTATATCATCAGCACAGGGCACTAATGATCCAGTTACGTCAGCTATCCACATTATCTTAGGTATGCATATAAACAACACATAGATTTAGGGGAGATTCGCTTTGGGTAATGTCCATGCATCTACCGTTCTGCCCAGGCTAAACAAAAAGGGTAAAGTACCTATATTTAACGTCGGTAGCTCCTTCAGTTAAAATTCAATTGCTATCGATGAAAGCCGACGGTGAGCACTTTACCCCCTCTCTCCATCAATGCTCTGTTTTAAGAGTATTAAAAGCTGAAGCTACATGGATTAGAGAATTCGAAACAGACGTGGAGATCCTAAGGATCGAACCATGGACCTCAAGCTCTGAAGACCGCGCACTAACCAACTGAGCTACGCCTGCTCCTATACTAGGCTAGGGATCTAATCCAGAGCTGGACACATTGATGCGCGTGCAGTAAAGAAAAACTGAATAGAAAAAAGTGACTCGTAAGAATTGTAATGGTGAAAATGGGCTCACGTATATTGGTCTTCTTCAGTTTGTATTTTCTGCGCGCGCGCTGTTTTCCTTTCATTTCTGAGATATAAATTAGCTTAGAAAAGTGGAACTAGTTCCAAACTAGGGTCAGCTAGCCTTATAAATTATTATGTAAGAGAGCGTTAGATTCGAATAATGTGGGGYATGCCCCAGACTCTCAGAAACCTGCGGTTTCTACGCGCACCAACGAAAAAACTGACCCCAAACTCAAAATCTCCCAGGTCTGCTTCTACGGATCATCAACCTTCTACTCTTCTTTACCTTTCCATAGACTGCACTATTCACTATCATGATTTCTATTTTTTCAGGACACTGCCAACCACTGGATATCTGTTCCCTTGAGAACGCCAACCGTCTGTTAAGGTTCTCTTTCTCATTGGCGTATGGGTTTCTGGGAGACGTATTGAAGTCTAGTGAGCAATCACGATGGATGGGTCCCAGTCGATATAAATGGGCCGCTGTAAAAAGAATGTGTAAACTTAAGTATGTCTCATATTTTGGCTCTTGGAAAATATTACAACTCTTAGACTAAGAGGGAAATTTCTCATATTTTCTCTTGGAAAATATTACAACTCTTAGATTAAGAGCGTAATTTTCGTTTGATCTTTGTATTTCAGAACATACGATGTCGAGATTAACTATTTGTCAAGCACCGATAAGGAAAACCACCCACGTGACAACCAGCGCTGTAGGAAAGGGTAAGCAACGCATGCGCAATAACATCTACCTCGTTTGATTACTTGTGTTCTGATCCCAGCAAAGTATTCCCACAGGTTCTGCTAAACGAGACGATTTGCAACGGCGATTTTTCGCGCAATATTGAATCGTTAAGAGTTGGCCTCGTGTAACATGGCGAGCAGTTACACTTTCTTAAAAATATTTTATTGCGGCAACATGTTACAGGTTTTTTAACGAGCTTCAAAAAGTCACAGCATTGTTTTCATCGACACTAGAAAAAACGTTTGCGCATGCGTGCATTTTAGCCCGTTTTCTAAGAATTTTGAAGAGTTTGAGTGAGAAAATAAATGTTTGTTTTCTCCAAGTATACAAAAAAGTTCGAGAGTATACTTTTCAAGCATGGACACTAAGTTTTGGCATATTGTGAAGTCCAATTTATCAGGCATGTTTGAAAGTCAAATTTACTTATGTTTTGACTAATTTGAATACGGATTCAGAAGCATGCGCAGACGTTTTTCACTCATGTCGTTTCCATCAATATTTGTGTTGCAGCGCGCGCCACGTTACACCAAGTCAACTTTTAACGCAACAAAGCTGCGCGACAAATCGTCTCGTGTAACACCACCTAACCAAATATCTAAACCTAAAGAGAAAACCCCATTAGTCGCCAATTTTGCGAAACTATAAATCACACCTGGAAGTTAACTATTTTGTTTAACTATCTCTAATTCGCGTCGTTTCATTCTCTAGATGCGAAGTTTGCGAAAGACCAGATCCATCACCTGACGAGGAAACAAAAGGTACTAGTATGCGTCTAATTCTTTGAAAAATATATCATCATCTTATGATCATGTACGTTGTTCACTTGGCCAAGTTGCCACGTTTTTTCAAGTTTTTTAAAAAAACGCCACGAAAGGAAATTAAAAAGCGACTTGAAATACTTTCATGTTTGTAGACAATGTTCTCAAGCGAACGAGTTGTTTGACTAAATGCTTGAAAATGTATTGGTCGCAGTCAGGATTCCTTGATCTATATCATAAACCTTTATGAGTTTCTGTCTATATTAAAAAGTTTTGTCTCTGACTTGAATTAATAAATCGTTTCTACTAGTTCTTTAGCCTTCTTCAATAAAAGTTAAAAAAACTATATATTAATGTTCGTATGTTGTTTGTAAAGAATGGAAGACATTCAAAGGGCAAGTAGCAGGGGTCAGTCTTATCACTCTTCCCAGTCCCTGTGAAATCTCCCCGGACGGGCCATCACCGTCCTGTCACCTTGGCGACGGATACACAGACATGATCATAGTACAGGCCTGCACGAAGGCACAGATGTATTCACATGTACAGAGAAACTTTAATTCAAAAGACCAGGTAACATTAACTCAGTCGAACTTTACTTGCGCCGTATCCTTAAAATGAAATAATGAAGTCGAGCAGTTATTATTATTTAAATACCCCCCCCCCCCCCCCCCCCTATTAGAAATCACACTGTCTTGACTGGGTTTTATTTAGTATTATCTGGATTGTACATAGCATGATTTCAACTTACCTCTAGAAAAATTAAAGGCTAGAAAAAATGCAAATTTTCAATCTTTTAAATGTACTCGATACCTTGTGGGTTCAAGGAGATTTATATAAATAAATAAACAAATAAATAAATAAATAAATAAATAAATAAATAATGGGGTTCTTATATAGCGCATTTCAATATCTCAATGCGCTTCACATTCTTAACCAGTGGAGGACTTTACAGACTGCGTATTAAGGCGCTAATGGCAGCCGGGCAGCTTACAATCATGAGTGTGAAATGTTAGTAGATTAGTATTCAACGGGGTTGGCCTTTACCTTGGAAGGCATCATACAGCGTCATACAGCGTCTTCTGAGAATTACCTTATTCTTTATGCTTGTTATATTTTGTCCCCCAAAGGGGATGGATGGTCCGCACTCCATTACCCCTGTATCCATCCTTGCTCCATTTAGTAGTTTCTGAGTAAGTATTTTTTTAACAAAAGGAAAGTAGGACATTACTTACCCTTATGGTCGTTCTAGATTTAAACTTAAAAAAGGTGGTATTATACTAGACGATTATAGCGTTAAAAGTTGGCCTCGTGTAAGTGTGCACAGATTAAATTTTTATCAATATTTTGTTGCGATGACATGTTGCAGGTTTTTGAAACAGCTTCAAACTCACATTGTTGCCATTATCAATTTGTGTTGCCGAGCGCGCCACGTTAAACAAACCCAACTATTCACGGGTGGCATGGGTGGCGTAGTGGTTTACCGCTCGCCTCTCACCACTGTGGTCCGTGGTTGAATCCTGGCTCAGACTGGATCATATGTGAGTTGAGTTTGTTTGATGTGTTGTTCTCTCCCTTGCCACGAGGGTTTTCTCCGGGATCTCCGGTTTCCTACCTCCGTAAAAAGCAACATGTGAGTTGAGTGTTGTATGTTGTAAATATAGAATGTAGTGGTGTAGTGGAGGGAACCTCACGAAAGAGCCCCGCATGGGGAGTGCTGGTTGTAAAATATGTGGGTTTTTTTTTTTACGCGAAAGCTCGTGTGGTGTAACTTCACCTTAAGCTTGATTTCATTTATCTCCTTCCTTTAGTTTGACTTTGACTTCGTGGAAGTGAATCGCGTAAAGCAATGTTACATCAGGGCTGTTACTGACTACGAACAAAGACACAAAAACGACGGCGAAAGTCAGCGTCTTACTTCTCTTCCAAGAAGCATCAGTAGAGATCGTTCTATTGGGGTGTGGAACGTTGATGGAGAACTACTTAACGAACCATCCGTTCTTGTTAGGTATACTACATATATTTAGTAAAAACGCTACGTCCCAAACACGAGGGCGTGAGCTAGGTCATTTTCATGCGCGCGCATTTCTTAATGGACTACGTCGACGATACGGCGGTCATCTTGGTTCGCAAGGCATTATGGGACGTCCAGGGAAAAATAGAGCTTTGTAACGGTTACAGAAATGACGTACATTGACATTAACAGCAACGTTACATCTGTAGATTTCTTCTGACTCTTAACTCTTAAGATACTACCATTTTGTTTGGGTCAATGATCGCTAATCTCGCGCTTTTTTTT
>NW_022261649.1:353481-364868 GCF_009602425.1 Actinia tenebrosa
TTTGTTTGTTTGTTTGTTTGTTTGTTTGTTTGTTTGTTTTGAACATGACAGGTACAGTTCATTAAAACTGGAATTCAAAAGAATGTAAACCTTTTTTCTAAATCTTAACAGGGTTCATCGAAAATTGGTGACAGTCTTTGGACAGGGAATARAAGACGATGGTCCCAAGCAAACATGCTTCAGCTTCAAGTCACGTTAAAAGCACACAGCTTGTTTTCAAGGCCATTAAAGGCGTAGTTCGAGGTGGTTCAACGGATCTTTGTGGACATTTAGTAAAATTAGATATATATATTCTTGATGATCGTGTTTTTTAAACAACTAGAGGTTTTGCACGATRGTAGTCATATTGCATGAAAAAGTAATGCAGTTCCTTGAGACCAAGGAATTATATAAATTTCGTTCTGCATTTCATCCAACATGGCTGCTGCCACATGATCCGCCATCTTGCAGAGCGTCTGTTCAATGGAAATGTATATTTTCTCATGCCTATAGCGTTCACAAACCACTTTAAAATACTTGATAGTATCTTTGCCTTTATTCAAAGGTTTTAGGCGCATTTTAGTGGTGACGTCACAGAAACCACGTGGTTTTAGTGCAATTAGTAATAATAATCTCTAATAATTTTGAATTGAATATGCTAGAATTTTTATTTATATTAGCTTTTTATTTAAGAATTTACCAAAGAAATTATTAACAAAGAGTGATATAATCAGATTATTATTATTTATGATATTGCTGATTTTCATGTATTGATCATTTTTCAAAGAGTGAAGTTTTAGCAAAAAGTTATAATTACTCGCTAATGTATTGACAAATGCTGAATTTTTTATCTAATTTATAATTAAAGGCTATACTTTGTTGTTACCTTCCTTATAGAGTTTTACTTGTTGAATATGATGAATTTCCCTTCGGCAATGTACATGTCATTAATTTTCTCTCTGGGAATAAGATTGTACCTTTAAACTCCCAAACGTTATAAGAAGCCAAGAAATGCTGCACAAGGGAATGACACATGGTCTGAAATGGGACACAACAATATAAATACCCAATCACTGTTTTGATCTCGTTCGATTCCCTTTATGATAAGATTTTAAAGTACCCTATTTCTCAAGCGCCATCACAAGTGATAATGCTCAAGGTAATGGATGAAAGGTGGTCTGTTAAAATCCTTATTCTTTTGCGTGATTTCAGTTTTTGTCTATTTTTCCTCTTTCCTTAGGACACCTTCAGTTTGTGTTTCCTTTCAGTGGTATTGCGTGTATCAATGGTGCAATAGGTTGCTATCAATAGACGTCACTTCCGGTAATAGCTCTTTTTTGATGGCTTGTAGAATCCTGGAGGTTGTTTTGATCTCTTGTTTTCTGGTTTGATGTCGTGAAAATAGTCAAATACAATAGTTTGAGGACTTATTTTGATATGTTTTGACTTAGCATCCGCTAGTTGCCCCCCAGTCAACCGCTTGTTTGCCTCCCAGGCAACTCCAAGAAGTCACGTGATTGATAGTAAGCAATAGCGGAGCTTTTTTATGTTATGACGTACGTATTTTCGAATCAACTGATCACAAATAAATAAAGCGAAAAATGTTCTCGATGATTTGRGCCCCGTCCACACGTATCCGGAAATTTTTGTATCCGCAAATTATTTTTTGCGGATACGAAAATGTTTGCGTCCACACGCAGCGTATTCGAATCGTTTTCACCGTCCACACGTATCCGTTTTCATAAAATTTGCTGATGCGGATACAAAAATTTCCGGATACGTGTGGACGGGGCCTTATTCTCCATCTGAAACAATTTACCATAACACAAATCTATGAAGAAAATAAGAGTTAATATTTATGGAAGTGCTTTTCGATTAATTTGGACCCGGAAATCGTTTTGCCGTACGTCACACTAAATTTGTAGTCCATTTTATTTTTAAATTTGCTTTACAAATTTGAACGTCACAATTCATGCACCACTGTCTTGTTCAAAATAAGGTGGATTTTTTTCCGGGTTCTTTGCTGACGTGACACTGTTTGAAATAAAGTTATTTTTGGTATCCAATAGGATATTATTTTTGATATTGCCATGTTTCGGTACAAAATGAAATGGAGTAATGAATATCTTGCGTTTAGGACAAATGGATATAAAAAGTATGATATGGATTATTTAAAATCGAAATTATTTGCGAAAGTAACGTACTCGTGTTTCTTGATTTTTCTCGACAGAATTTCAAAACCCTTATTTTTCTTGCTTGAGCATGTACTATCGCTGGAGGAGAAAGACACGCATCAAGCAAGGGCTTCATGCATGGTTAGCAGTCGCTAGCGTGCGCGTTCGAATTATTAAATAAAATAAAAATAACATATACATTTCGATGCTGGAATGTCTTTCCTGTTACTAGACATAAAAAGGCTTTTGGGAAGACACCTCTTGCAAATTAAAATTAAGAAAAAATAGGACACCATTTTTTTTATCTAATACGATTAATAAGAGTGCTGTGAGCGAGAATTTTTGAGAGCAAAAAAGTATATAAATATTAGAAATTCAACATTAGCAAGTATTGGATAAAACATCGTGCCAGCAGCCGCATGATTGACAGAAGACTAGACGTTTCCTCAACGCCATAATTGCATAAATTCAAGAGCAATTAGATAGTGAATCAATGAAGATTGTTCTGGATTAATTGGACACTTTCAATTGTCTCATGATCAAAGAAAATGAAATGTTAGCCTTCACTTTTAAAGCAGATTTTCTTACAATTGGAAACGAAGCGAAAGTCGACTTCTTGCAGCCACTCGAGTGAAGGCGGAGGTCCATAAGGAACATGAATCAAAATCATCAAGCTTCTCCTGCTGAAGAATAAACTAACGTCACAGTTAGCTCAGCAGATGTAGCTATTGGATAAGCCTGGTCAAGTTTCACTCAGTCACATCATTTTTAAAGTCCACGATGTTTGATTTATCGCTGCGTGTATTTTTTCACATTGCACTCTTTCTTGTCTTAATCATCCCCGCTACTTTAACAGACAATGTTAATATTCAAACTGAGGTAGGATCGATAGACAAAGTTATCTTTCCAAATTTTTTATGTCAAGTGGCTTCAAGAAGAAAAATTTGTGAAGTTTTTGGCGCTCAAGATCAAGTTTTACATGGTGGAAAAAATTGTTCCTGTTCTTGTCCAGAAGATGCCAACACATTTGGCTTCGATGGAAGAAACTGCAAGTGCCTTCCCGATAGCATTTCATATGGGGGTAAGGGATATCATGATGATAAATAAGAATAAAGTAATTGGTTTACCTAAAATTTAGTAGTTTGATTAATTTTGCATGCGGTTGATGATGCAGCCACGTTTGTCAGTTCATCATCAGCGCTAGCCGTGGCGTGGCATTTCACTTTCCAGTTCACCTCAATATTATTGTATGGCATACCAATGTGTCCATCGACATCAGTTCTGAAATATCAGAACAAAATAACATAAAAGTTAGCTTAATAAAATAAATTACTTTCTATAAAACAGAAGCCATTTGTTACTAACAATAACAAAATAACATAAAACTTAGCATAATAAAATAAATTACTTCCTATAAAATAGAAGTTATTGTTTCTGATAATTTCAAAAGCCAGTTGCGTCACGTACGTAAGCAAGGATGCTATAATTATTACGATTCTTACGATGCCATGAACTTGATTCTTTGGTATGTTTTGCCTAATCAAGGCAAGACCCGGCAAAAACATTCCTGGCTCCAAAGGGGAGTAAGAAACAATGACATAAATAAAATTTAAGAGAAATATTCAATAAAAATTGCTATTTTTTTTAGTATATCAGAAGACTTTCAAAATTTTGAACCGAACTTTGCTGAGGTTATCATTTTTTCGTCTTAGATCCCCCCCCCCAAACATAAAATTAAAATGAATGCCATAAACTTGATTCTTTGGTATGTTTTAGAGAACTATAATCTGACTTATTGCAAAACAATTCAGTTCGCTTCGAGTCAGTGCAAATTTGAATTTCTTCACGGCCTGACCTTACGCTGATTACAGGCCTGAAAAGTCATGTAAATAAAAATATTTTTGCCAAATCAAATACTTTAAGTGTTTTACATGTTTTTTCTTTCGAACTATTAACGTCTAAAATAAGTTCAATAAGTTGTTGACATTAATTTTTTTGTTGTTGAAATTTTGGCCGCCATGTTGGATGATATTGGATATCATCCTGCGAGCTTTCGCCATACATTTACACTTAGAAATCGGAAAATTAGTTCGCCCATAGCTCGTTCCAGAAATGCTTTAATGCCACAATCTTTTGCTCAGAGTCGTATTATCTCTAGCTCTATGTGGTCATGAGGATGTTTGTTTTATTGGCACCAAAAAATATTTTGGTGCCAGCAAAATACATGTGGTTGCAAACGATGATTATGCATCATACGCATAATACTGGAGCCCTTGATTTTAAGATGTTGCAACGGCTTCTTTAAAACAGTTTATCTGTTGTTTTTTCTCTCCTTAAATTAATTTGTTAAAATACAATATTTTTTCCAGGTTGTTCGGCATTTAGTCAAATTAATCGAACTGTTCTTCAAAGAGATTCCAGTACCACACTATATCTTTCCTCCAAAAATTGTTCTTTGGCAGTTTCGTACAGAAACAAGAATGGAACATGGATAACAGTGAAGAATATTACGGGAATAATAACATTCAATCCGCCAGAAGTGCTAAATGGTAGTTCTAAATACGTTCTTAATGTAAGTTTTATTGATATTGGTCTCGTGTTTACTTCATTTCACGACGTGGTAGATTTAATATGTGCAGCGCATTTTTCATCCTAATTAACTACATCATGATTCCTAAATAGAATTTCTTGATTAAGAAGACGTATCCATAGACTACCGCTATCGTGCAGAGTCCCTTACGCCATTATTTTGGCTTATAATTTTCATGGGTTGCGGAGGGAGGAGGGGACTCGTGAAGCATTCTTGTAGTTGAAGTATGATGACGCTATCATGTGCACGTCTCTAGGGCATGTAGTTCTGATTTACAAATTAGGAAAGTAATTTCAACCATTTTCAGTCATCTCCCATTAAAAAAATTAATATCTGTCAAGCTCAGAATCAACCAAGCTTTACTGGTAAAATATAACAACTTATGTTACGAAAGCAGACTTTACTTGCAGGGTTTGAAGTGGCGGTTATTATTTTCCTGTTTGACCAATAACAAAGTTTAAAACTTCACCAATCCCACTATAGATCCTTGAATTCAAAAACCACTTCTCATTACGTTGGCCACTCGCCAAAAAAATTTGCTCAAAGTTCAATGACTGGAACTATCTTTGTGAAACTGAGAATAGACATGCTTTGTTTTGTTTTGCTTCCTTGGTTAAGACCGGAAATGYGATCTTTCTTCGTGATCATGCTGAAGTAGTACTAAGATATTGCACTTATGTGTGCAGTCAGGCAACTTTAATCTGATGAATATTCATGCCTCCTATTGATATTTTTAGGTCAGCAATTCAAGAGACAGTTTTCAAGGAGCATTATACAATGTTATGGTCCAATGTCCGAAACGAAATAGCACATGCTTTCTGTTGAAGCTGCCCAGCCAAATAGCATGTAAGTCTTGCATACTTTTTCTTTTAGGCTTACGCCAAAATTAGTCACCTTTGATAGCATTTTTATGTTTCTAGCTGGGATATACTTTTGGCATTTTCAAATTCACGATTTATTAATTACAAAACCTGAAGCAACCTACAAATAAAATATGGAATGCTAAATGAAACGATTTATGATTTATATAGCGCCCTTTCTATGTAGATATAATCAAAGGCGCTTTACATTGTTTGTGAATGTCAGATTGCTTTTTTCAAATGGATAACGAATGGAATTCAAGCCAAAACTGCGAACGTCCAGACTCATTTATTTTACAGTTCAAGAAGTCGCAATACTAAAAGGATGATCCCGTTAACATTAGTGGCAGTGTTACTAACCCGTCACAATTTTTTGTATATCTATCGATACGAAGTAATAACTATTAAAATATATTTAAAGGTCCATATAAGCTGCCCCCATCTTCGACACATCCTCCGACAAACTCAACATCAATGACGACCACGGTAAGATATTCATTTCACATTAGTTTTTTTTTTTTATTTATTTATTTATTTTTTTTTATTAGATCAACTATAATAAATCGTGGTTGTGTTATTGTTATTGTCATGTGGTGGCACCCCAAAACACACCAGGTCTGGCTATTATATCTATACATTTTTCAAGAATTTTTCAATTGGTTGTTACTGCTATAACTAATAATTCTATTTTAGATATTTCAAATTACAAGAATCACAAGAAAATAGTAGAAAAAAACTGATGGAGTTTGTATGGATTTGGCGGGAACATTTGCGTCAAAAACGTGCGCGCGCCACCATTCTCCGACCATTTTTCGGATTAGTCTCGCTAAACTAATTGAATCTAACCTTTAAAGTTTTTGCTTTGTTTGCCACAGGATTCCAACATCAACTCCAGCGCCCTCAGTAAAGGGGTTATTGCAGCTATCGTAGTCAGTTGTCTTATATTTCTCGCCATTATTCTCCTCGTACTGTTTTTCTGGATTCGCAGAAAACGCAATCAAGTGATCAAGTGAGTGGAAAACGGATATGTCAAGAGTGAATCGATATATTTATTACTTTGGGGTTTGCCCTGTCCAACGAGAATTTGAACATAATGGAGCGAGCGCAATTACTCATGCCGAAAAAATATCAATCAATGAATGCTGAAACGTATACTGAGTTTATATACACTTATTTCAACAAAGTTAGTCACCTGAAAAGCTACAAAGCAGAGACCGGCAATGACTATGGGTAGATACATTTTACATGTTTCAACCGCTTTAATAACTATTGATGGATTTTAGATCTTATACCAGTTACAGTCTCACCTCTTCTGAGCATCCTCAAGCAGCAAATTGTATCAAAAACTTTACTCGTTTGATATTAAAAGTTTCCCATGATCCTCATTGATCTCAGCTTTCTAGGTTTTTTGGTGACTAACTTTATTGAAATAAGTGTATACACTTATTTCAACAAAGTTAGTCACCTGAAAATCTACAAAGCTGAGACCGGCAAGGATTATGGGTAGATACATTTTACATGTTTCAAGCGCTTGATAACTGTTGATGGACTTGAGATCTTCTACCAGTAACAAGTTCACCTCCTCTGAGTATCCTCAACCTTGTTGGATATAAAACATTTCCCCATGATTCTCAGCGATCACAGCTTTCTAGGTTTTTGGTGACTAACTTTATTGAAATAAGTATGTTTATCTAGCGTTCGTTCTGAGTTCCTTATGGTTCCTTATGGTTTCTTTCTAAGTTTACTTTCTTTACTTTTTTCACAGGTAAAATAATTGTGCTCCCTGTTTTTGTTTTTGTGATTTCAGTGACATTAAAAACACTTATTTTTTATTGAAATATCACTATTTTTTTACTTGTAAATAGGAATGACAGAAAAGAAAGTCAACAACAAATGACAGGTGATCAAGATGTCGAGAGAGAAAATTCAGGACCAGTCGTATTTTCGCGGCCAAATCGTGCTAGCACACAACGAAAAGACAGTGCAAATTTAGGCTTTGAACCCGATGCTAGTACCTGCGATAGCACTTATGAAGACCCAGATTATGATTTGCCCATTGATGAAAAACATTCCATAATAAGTGTAAGAAATATTTTGAAATTATCTTCTTTTAGTACCTAGCATATCTTTAGTATCTTTTAGTACCTAGCATATCATAATGAATGTAACATGAGGTCAAAGGGGCCCAGATACTGAATGAATGGAACATGGGGTCAAAGGGTGTCCAGATACTGAATGAATGGAACATGGGGTCAAAGGGATCCAGATACTGAATGAATGGAACATGAGGTCAAAGGGGGTTCAGTTATTGAATGAATGGAACATGAGGAAGGGGGTTCAGTTATTGAATGAATGGAACATGAGGTCAAAGGGGGTTCAGTTATTGAATGAATTGAACATGAGGTCAAAGGGGGTTCAGTTATTGAATGAATGTAACATGAGGTCAAAGGGGTCCAGTCATTGAATGAATGGAACTTGAGGTCAAAGGGGGTTCAGATACTGAATGAATGGAACATGAGGTCAAAGGGGGTCCACATATTGAAGGAATGAAACGTGAAGTCAAAGGGGGTTCAGTTATTGAATGAATGGAACATGAGGTCAAATGGGGTTCAGTTATTGAATGAATGAAACATGAGGTCAAAGGGGGTTCAGATATACTGAATGAATGTAACAGGTGGCTGCAAATACATATTTTCATTCTGCTCTTCTCATGTTAAAATTTTGTTCTTCTCTGGAACTCTTTTTCAGGGTTTAATCAATAAAATCAAAAGACCTCTATCCATGAAAAAACCGATTCCAAAACATGAAGAAAATGAGGACAAGCTGGACAGTGGAGGCGATGATTACTTAACAATGGAAGAATTGGAAAATCCTGACAACCTTGAGAATGCAGCTGTGTATGAGAACACTATTAATGAAGTGGTCAAAGATGAACTGAAGCCAGAAGCAATGCAATCAATGTACAAGAAAATATGGAGACCAAAATGTAGAAAGAAAGAAAAGAATTTGGGGGGTCAAGGTACAGGGAATAATGAAGGAAAAATCAAAAATAGTAGCGTTCCTCATTTATCCGTGACAAAGGAAAAAACCGATATCCCTAAGAAACAAAGTAAAGATAACATGGAGCTAGAAAACATTTATGAAAACAACGAGGTAATAAGAGAGAACAGAGCTGGCTATAGCAATGATGTTCCCGCGGAAGATGAAGAAGTTCCCCCGCCTCCACCAAGATCAACATCATTAGAAAAGACCCTAGATGGACCTAATGTTGATCGGCCCATTCCCTCTCCGAGAATGAGGAGCAAATCTCCAAATATAAAGGGTAAAGATGACATTAACTATGACAATGATTACGAAACTGAAAACGATCCATCTGAGCTGTACGAAAATACCCGGAAAAGTAGTTATC
Organism: Actinia tenebrosa; assembly: GCF_009602425.1. Next base: position 362,494 of record NW_022261649.1, read on the forward strand.
TGAAGCCATCACCAAGACTGGCAAAGAGATGAGAGTCGGGGATAGTTTTATTTCCTTTTATACCATCCAGTGGATACCATCAATAGAATAGCCGCTTTCACAATTCCCTGCATGCGCGTAGCCGTGGTTTGCATCGAAGCCAGAAGAACGGTGAACTTGCAATGATACAGACATTTGAATAATTGTCCTAAGGTGTTAAAAAAGGCCTCGTTATTTTTAAAGTTTTGATTAATTGAGTTTGCAATCATAATCTCTTGTTATACACAAGCCAGGAGTGCTGTTATTGAATACTAGGGATTGCCATAAATAAACTGATCGTGTAACGTTTCTAATGCGTTAGAGCAGTTTTCATGAAAAACGCACTGCACGAACACGGTCGTGACACGGCAAAGGATACGCCAGATCAATAAAATACCCGAAACGCGGCATGAACACGGCGCGGACACGACGGTCGCACGCAAATGTCACTACACTGTCAAACCAATCCGATTGGGCGATAAAATAAAAAAAATAGCCAATTAAAATTCTAGAAAATATCATTCTGGATAGCTAATAACTGGTAAATAAGCAAGCAAATGCTCATCTATTCTATATACACCTAAATACAGGAACGTTGTGATACGAAAATATAAAAATAATTACAAAATAACTCATAGGAATTTATAAATATTTTTTTTAGCAAAGCTGGTGTAATTGTTCATTAACTTCTTTGAAGGTATAGACTGTCATTTGTGATATTGTCTCGTGGTATATTTCAGTTGTCCTTCCCTTGCTACGGCCCTGTATTCATTAAATTCCCATAGTTTTTCTATATTCGTGTTGATTTATTTCGATCTCTTTGGTGCATTACATAAAAAAATAGATCAAAACAAAGCAACACTTAACCGCAAACCCAACAAAATATGTATATCATTAGCCATTTGCAGTCGTAGACTGTCTTTTTTGTAATTTGTACTCATTTCTTGAAACTGGTGAGCAGCAGACTACACGGCCCGGTCGTACGCATGGTGGTTAGTTATCCGACGAATAAATCCTTATCCAGTGGATAAGTCGATGCTGTTATGCAATAAATTTATCAACTGGATAAAATTTATCCGTCAGATAGCACTATCCACCCTTCGTACAACCGGGCCCAGCTGTTTCTAGTTGTATTCATGCGGCAACCGCAAGCCATGTTGACATGCGTTAATAATATTTTATTAACACGAATTTTAAGGGCACAGCATTTATACTAGTACTCCATATCAACGCAAGGATTTATATTTTAGTTATATTCTCTTTTCTTCGTTGTTATGGTAATTAGATATGGTGATAAATTAACACTCGGGATCGTATGTAAATACGATGCGAAGTGTCACGTTGCTCGGATGCTTTTGCCTCCCTCCTGCTTGCAGATTTGTATAACCTTTCCCTAAAAGGACGTAGTGTTTACCAGATAAAAACTCGCAAAAGAGCCCCGACTTTTTGAAGAAGAAAGTGTCATCACCGAACACAGATTGATGAGGGTGGGTCGGGAGGGCCACAAAGCTCTTGACTGATTACTTGCAGGAGTGGCATTATCTTTAGTCATTCCTAAAATATGTTATGCTTTAAGCGTATATGGTGCATCCACACCTGAGCTTACGACTATTCAATGTTTTTTAGACAGGTGTAAAAAAGGAGGTATTTGAGCAAACACATAAGTTTTTTTAAATTTATACACGGACGTCTCAAGCAGTAAAAATACAAAAATTTGAGAATGCAATAAAATTGAATAAACCAATTAAGAAAAATAAGTTCAAATAACTGCTTTACATGAGTGCCGTGTGAAGTTTAGTCCCGTTATTCATGGAGAAATGCTTTTTACAGCCTGACTTGAATGCCCTTAGGGACTTGGCCGTTTTTCCATAAGGAGTCCCCAGAGTAACTAAAACTTTTTTGCAACAAATTTGTTCGTGGCAAGGGGAGGGCAAGTTTTTCATTGCTGTCTTTCAAAGAATAATCATGACTGCTAGAACGATTTACAAACTAGGCATGAAGATAACCAGGAGCAAAGCTATGTACCGATTTGTAGACCATTGTAGCTATATTAGATCTTCTTAAAAAACTAGACTTTAAATTGATGGGTTAACGATGACGATGACGTAACGTGCAATCGAAGAATAATCAGCATACATTATTTTCTATCATGTTTGCCAAAGCATAAAAGTACAAATGTAAATCTTATGAATATTAGCTTTATAAGATCTATGATCAACAAAGATCGTTTTAAGACCAGTTTTATAAATAGATTAGTTTTTAAATATTTGTAAGTAGTTAAAATTTTTCTTTTTTATTTATATAGCCTCTTTACATTTTATTCATTTTATTGTTGTAAAAATTGATATGTATCCTAT
>NW_022261649.1:367514-393047 GCF_009602425.1 Actinia tenebrosa
ATAATAATAATAATAATAATAATAATAATAATAATAATGGAAAGTTGTTATATAGCGCATTTATACAACGTCTCAACGCCGTAATAGACCTTTGAACCGATGCATCCTATGTAGCTTATGCCTGCATTTATTATTGCGGTCGCTTACGTGTCCTTAATGGTTAGGTCAGGGAACATCTCTGGTTATGTTTAGGGATAGGTCTGGGCTTATATTTAGTGTTATATCATGTTCAATATGTTTTTTTGTTTCTTCGTATCACTTTTTTGATATCGGTGTGTTCATACACCAAGTATTGCTAGGCTCCCAGCTTCAGTTTCAGCAATGACGGGAATATTAATTCCGACTCAAGGTCTAAACGATGAATAAATTAATTTTACATTAGTGCTGACCGAATAAGTCCCTCAACAGCCATGCAGCACTCCCACCAACTGAGTATTTTATTCCTTTTCGTAGCAGCTGAGCATTTTGAACCAAATTTTTTAGTATTTTTCTATAAAGGAAAATCAACGTAAATCTACTATGAAAAAGAGGTATAGCAAGGAAGATTCAGGCAGTGCGTTTCTATGGATGCTGTTGTTGGATTAATAGACCATTTTCCCGATTTCGCTTGGATGACCACGAAACAATGGTTTGAAGTCAAGACTGAACTTGATTCTTTTATTCATCAAGTTCAACCTCGACTTGAAACCATTGCTTCGTGACCAGTCAAACGAATTCGGGATAGGTCTATTAAATGCTTTTTTAATGTTTTCCGTTGTGTTGACGGAAGAAAATCAATTAGCCCCCACCCTTCCGCCCTAACATTTTGGCTGGATCCGCCCTTGCTAACCTCGATTTGAAACCATTGTTTCGTGATTAGTCAAACGAATTCGGGGAAAGGTCTGTTCAGTTCCTGTAGAACTATGAATAGAACTTTTACGAAGCAAGCGAAGCTATTGAAACTAAAGTCGAGGTTTCATTCCCTAGGCTTTAAATCAAAGGAGAGACATATCAAACTAAACTCACATGAGTATCTTTTCATCTTCAGGTTAAAACCTAAATTCAATTGAAGATTTAAAATGACCGGGAAAAAGGTGGAAGGGATTTTAATGAAGATCGGCAGTTTTGGGCTGTATCAGCTGAAGGTGTTTGCTTTAATGTCGTATGCAGTCGTGTTCTGTAGCTTTGTCTTGATGGTTATGACATTCAGTACTGCAGAACCTCCATGGAGGTGTGCGGCAAATACTACCTCCTGTACCTTGAATGGAACATTCAAAGCAGGAGATAAAGACTACAGCCATCGATGTGGTATTCCAAGAAAGGACTGGGAGTTTGCTGTGGATGGTGACTTTGATTCTATCGTCACTGAGGTATTATAAAATACAATTGGCACTGTTGCTTGCAACTCACTTCACAATATTGTTGCATGGCTTTGATTCTATTGTCTCTGAGGTATAGGATATGCTTTTTTTTTTTTTTTTTTTTTTTTCCTTAAGAAAGAAACCTTGAAATCTGGTTTTCATTGTGACTGAAACGATCCTATTCTATTTCCAAAACAAGCTAGGTTTAAAATTGAGACCTAACCAACTTTTTAAATTGTGCTTTAACCTTAATTAAAGACAGTGGGATCATTGCTTAGTGTAATACTGCACCGCTTTTTGAAGTATCGAGATGAAATGATGATGGCTAATAATCGCTAATAGGTATCTTAAACAAGTGTTTTTAACTCAAATGTTCGGTTTTTTTCTTTTTTGAATTCTTATTTCACAGTGGGACTTGGTTTGTGATATCGCCGTCTACTCAAGCATCGCCAATTCCCTTTTGTTCATATTATGGATATTTGGCGCCATGCTAGCCAGTATCCTGAGCGACAAATTTGGCAGAAAACCAGTTGTCTTCCCATTTACAATTCTCGCATGTGCTTGTGGATTCATCTCTGCCTTTGCGCAGAAGTACTGGGTATTTGCCTTGTTCAGAGCCCTAGCAGGAATTGGAATAGGTAAGTGTGATAGTGAAATGAACTTATTCTTCGTTTGTACGTTACGTAATCGCGGCCATGTTGGTACCATTTAACAAAAACATTTCTCATTAGCATCCATTCTTAACGGTACCACAATGGCCGCCATATTTTTTTCCTTTAAACTCTCTTGGGAACGCTTGCCACCCATCAATTGCTATGTTTTCCAGAAATAACTATTTCATTTATGGCTTGAAATCATTCCCGGCCAAGGGAGTCAAGACGGAGATGGTGCCTACGTTTGTTATGGCATAATATCTTTTGTTATACATGTACCATTAACAAGCGACGATTATAATTAGCATTTAGCTAGAAGCTAGAGAGGGATAGATAAGTAGATAGCACCTTTATTTGAGTACGATAATTTCATAAGTATGTAACACTTCTTTACACGAGAGTCGTACAATAAAAATCCTATTTACAAACAATGTGTGAAAGATTTAAAAAGAAACTAAGATAAACTAACTATTTAAAACACATAAATAAAAAATTCAACCAGCTTTATTCTTATTCCCTTTTGTAATATTCAGAACATTCTTGCGTATAGAGAATCTAGATATTTATAATAGGCTTTATTTGGTCGACTACACTAAATACTTAAGAGAATGTTTACAAAATGTTCATTCATCTTTAGGGGGATATTCTATTTGTGCTTTCGTATTGGTCGTGGAATATGTTGGCGTTCGTCATCGAAGCCTCATTGGCATTGGGATATGGGCTGGGTGGATCTTCTCCTTGTGCGTGTTAGCTTTACTTGGGTACCTCGTTCAGAGCTGGCGTACACTGACTATTATCACAAGTGCACCAGGGCTTGTCTTCTTTATATTTTGGTGGTAAGTAATACTAAATATGATCTTAGAGTTCACTTGGCAGCCTAACGGAGAAAGATCGTTTGTACCGGGCTCTTCGGGCTCGTGACCGAGTGGATATCCTTTCGAATTTCGTTTCGTTTGCATTGTGGACCATCATATATACAAGAAAGAATATTTTTCAGCTTTCTTTTCCAAGGTTTACACCAGAATCTCTTCGATGGCTGCTCGTGAGAGGGAAGAACGAGGAAGCAAAGAAGATTTTAAAAACCGCGGCTAGAGTCAATAAAAAAGTCCTGACAGATAACGATTTGGCTTCACTGGAAGACGAGGATAAAAAAACTGACGAGAGACTCGGTGATGTTAGAGACCTGTTTGCTTCTCGTACTCTGACACACAGAACACTGGTTTCCTGGTATTGCTGGTAAGTACCACTGAATTTAAACATGGAGAATTCTTGCAAGATAAACAGCAAGTTTTCAATAGTAAGTTACTCAGATGGTTGCGTAAAGATGACTGTGGTTCTCTTGCTGGGTTTTTGTAGCCGATGCTCCCATCCCATTCAAAATTGTAACAATTTCAAAAAACGATACGGGTCAAACGTGGCAAAACAAGCCTAGATGAAATTGAACGTGCCAAATACTTTGCCTAGAAAATGTTCACTAACAATTATTGCTTATATATTGTTTTAAGGTTTGTAAGCGGTTTAGTCTACTATGGCATCTCGCTCAGTGCACCAACCGTTGGCGGCAACATGTACTTGAATTTCTTCATTTCCACTGTCTGCGAGGCAGTGGGCATGGCAATAGCAATTCCATTGCTAAACAAGTAAGTACAATCGATCCGTGCAGCTTGCGGAGTAATTTTGATCTCGATGATATGACTCCCTAATCTGGATATTACTTTTGTCTTATTCTATCATACAAGAGAATATGAAAGCTTATTTAATAATCTCTTGTATCATATAAAACATAAACACTCCTTTCTGCCACCTCTTTCTCTTTTACTCCAACGAAGGACTAGCGTCCGAAACGTCAGTAAGTTTTTTCATCTTTTCACGGTGTATAATTTACCTTTTTATCATTACTGTTTCATTAGAAACACCGACGCAGCTCACACTAGTTTTTATCTAGTTATCTCCGGCTGGATATTACTGAGTAAGAAGGCAAAGCCTCAACTAATAATTTTGACTATAAGAGAAATGTCATTCAATATAAGAATCGAAAATGTTATAAGGATTCGTATAAGGGAAAATTTATTGATAAGTAAGCACTTGTCAAATTGTACCTCCTGCACCTTCTGCAAAAGCTAGAACGTATTGCTTAAAGTATAGCTAATATCAGAGTGGTGCCAAGTTACTGAAGATTATGTCGTTATGTTTCGGTCTTAGAATTGGAAGAAAAAAGTCAATTGTCGCCTCTTTGTGGCTGGCTGGCTTATCCACTGTTGTCGCTGCACTGTTAAATTTTTATGACGATGGAGGCAAAGGTAAAACTGCATAAATTGACATAATAAATTTTGGTAATTGGTAATAAATTAATTAAAGTTAAAGCCATGTCTTTATAATCGGAAGAAAAGCTAACCAATTCCCTAACAATTGCATTCTCGCAGGTTATCTGGCGGGCAAAATCCTGACTGCCATGGTGTTGGGCAAGTTCTTCATCACTATTGTCTTTGATGGCGTCTATGTCTACTCTTCGGAACTTTTCCCGACTGTTGTGAGGTATAAAAGAATACAACACGAATGCTGCAGCTCGAGTAATACCGCAGCTTAGAGTAAACGTAGCATAAAACCCCTTGATTTTATCGAACCCTGAAACAACAGTGCATGGCAGTAAACTCACAGATCGTATCGGAAATTCAGCGTGTTAGGTTTCCCAAGCGGGGGGATCGAAGAACCCGAAGAAAAACTATACTCAGTCTGATACAGAGTCCAGGGATCCAACCAGATCCCGAAAGGCGACAAGCGAGTCACTACCGCTTCAAATTAGACATCGATGGCTGTGACTATCCATATAAAACTAAGACTATCCGTACGAACTAATGTTAGCGCTTTTTGTCCGTTAGGAACACAGCTATGGGGACATCAACTTCTGCAGCTCGTGTAGGGTCAGCTATCGCTCCATACGTGGTCTTCTCGGTAAGAGATGCATGACCTTTTATAAAGTAATTAGTATCGGTAGCATGTGGATTGTGGCAATAGAATGACCCGTTGTCGTAAAGCCTGTCCATCAATGACGTGCGACGCCATCACTGCTGTAGAGAGTACAATAAATTGTGTATGGCATTGTGCGCGGTGCAAGTTGCATTGTGCGTAGCTGTATGTTGTGAGGTTAAGTGTATAACGCATTGTGCAGAGTGCATAAGTGGCGTCCTATGTTGCTGGGTGGAGTGCAAATTAAAATTTGTAGATTGCACATTGCAATATTGGTGTTCTATGTACTTGGTGGAGCGCATAGCGGATTATGCAAGATGCATATTTCATCAGTTGCAGGGTACATCTTATGGGGCAAATATGGTGCAAGGCGCGGTGTGGAGTGGCCGGGTTGATGAGAAACTTGGGGAGGCAGCTTGGCATATTGATGATCCATGGTGTAGAATACAAGGTTTAAATTATATGGATTACGCAGTGTGTAAACTTGCGGCACATTCAAGTTCAAGTTCAAGTTTATTTACAAAAGAATGTCAATATTTGCGCAATTTATCACCCTCCCGCAAACAGCACTAAAGTAATCAAAATACGGTCTTCCCAAAACTAATATTATGTTAACCATTCATTTCTAGGAAAGAGCTCATACATTGATGCCTTTTGGTATAATGGCAATCAATGCATTGATCTGTGGAATACTGTGCTTGACTTTACCAGAGACTAACAAAGTAGCCATGCCCGACACCGTCCAACAAGTGCAAATGAATAACGACTCTATTGGCGCGTATGACGAGAAGTTGAATCTAAATGAACAACAACTTTAGAGGTCATGCCAGGTAACGACAGACACCAGATGATTCCATAGCTCATCATGAATTCCATGGAATGGCGCTGACTGAGTTGAAACCGGGATGAAAGGCTTCATGGCTAATGATCTACTAGCAATCTTCTAGTGATCTAAATAATGTTACAGCCTTTTTTTAAGTCGTTTAGTCTTTTCAGACACTCTTATTAGAATTTTGTTAGGATAAGTTTGTTGCACATTGTCTAGAATATTCTTCCAATATGGTGATATAGAATGTTGAAAATATAGGGTAGTTTAAAACAAGATAATGCAACGGTGTAATTTTGTGCATTTTGCTAAACAAAATAGATGTGTTCATGGAAAGTCATACAAATTGAGTCAAATCAATAATTAACAGTTATTCCAAGAACTCGAGTCGTACATTGTTTTTAAATTTGTTTTAGTCATCTTAGTTATGTATTAGTTAAATTTAGAAATGCGTTTCAGCTAGTCCTAGTTTTAATAAATAACGATTTGCTTTATCGAATGTTTTTTTCATTTTTATTTTTTTGCCTTTTCACGAATTTCTTTTCGCGAGAAAAGTATAGACATTTCCAATATCAAAGTACTCACAAACTAGCCTTCTTACCACCAGATACGTTTTAGCCATTAATAGCTTCCTTGGTGTGTTTTTTGCTTTTTTTTTCTCTCAGAAAATTGAGCAAATTGGTCGGCGGCCATTTCGAATTTTCTCTACTAATGGTACTGAAGAGCTACTTTGAATCATAAGCAAGATCATATTACTCCTATCTCGTCAGTACGACTTACATTGGTTGCCAGTGGAACAGCGAATTATTTTCAAAATCGTTTTGCTTACCTTTAAAGCTCTGAAAAAATAACTCCCTCTTACTTAAGGGATCTTGTCAAGCCTTATGTTCCCGCTTGAGTTCTTGGGAAAACAAAACTATTTCCCTCGCGACCAGACATAATAAACTATCATTTTTAGTTTACAACTGTGCATGCACTCTACGTTTTCCTTCCATAATGATGATGATGATGATAGTGAACAAAACTAGCCCCTGGGGGTGGTGGTAAGTTGTGTACAAAATTCCTAAGTGGGAGAGTATACTCGCGCAAAAAAAAAAATTAAAAAAAAAAATATGTAGTGCAGTTTGATTTGATTTCACTGCATGGTTTTTATTATGGGAGAAATTATCATTTCGAATAAAAAATAATTGAAGATTTTTTCCCCGATCTTGTTTTTACCTTTTAGTTTCATTCAAATTATTCTCCCTGTGACTTCCGCATCGGGAGCTCCGCTTTTAGTCAGTGCCTAAATATATATATTATCTATAGGGGGAGAGGTGGTCTCAGTCTTCACTGCGTATCCGCGTATCCAAACATTTAAAGGAATGGTGTGAAGTCCTGGGGATTCGATAGTTCTACCGTTTTGGATATCGATCCTAAATAGCAAATGTATACGGCCATATATACGGTATATACCCTCGACCACTTGACGACCATAATAACCAGTTTCGGTCAATACGAAAGTAGAAACCCTGAATATGACAGGAATTCAAAACTAAGGAAGAACTTGGAACTTGAGTGAAATTGCATACTCTGTTTTTGACAAGAAGCTCGAAAAACCATACCCTGTTCAACGGATCATCCCCGTATATAGTCCATATATGGGAGTACCCAACCCCGGGCCATAGATACGGACCACCGATAGTCCAGTCCCGGACTTTCTTTTGGTCCGCTCCTACCGGATAGAGAGTCCCGTACTGGATTAAGACTGGAGAGTGAGCAGTAACTTTCAAAATTCCATATGAATGTCATCTGATCCCATTGTTCCATACGTAAGAAATAGAATCTGTTACGTCATATCCTATGCGTGTTTAGACTGAAAAGACTAAAAACAAAAGTCGTTCGTACAAGAGCAATGTTCTTCGCGTCTCTATTTCTAAACCTGATTTATTTAGTTTCTTTTGTAACCATTAACTGTGTTGGTCAAGACCAATTCACTATTATACGAAGCTCAGCCGGCAGTCGAAAGGATCTGTTCTTAGTTCCAAGATGTAGCTCATCGTCTTTGACATGCTCGGCGTTGTACTCCGGCGCTACAAATCATGACCCTACTCAATGCAAGTGTGCTTGTAGGCATGAATATTCCACGTTTGGCTATTACAATGGAACATGGATTTGTATGAGTAACAGGAAAATCAGACAACAACCAGGTTTGATATAAAACTAATCATTAATTATCATTTTTGATCTTCGTGATCCATATAGCTTTCGATTCTAAAATCTCTTTCCAAAAGAGCCAGAAAATGCTTCAAAGGAATTCACTTAAAAATTCATCGAATATCTAAACTTCTAGATCGAATTCAGTGTAAGAAAATTATACTGGTGATATAAAATATTGTAAATATTTAAATTCCAAATACGTTTTCCATCAAATTTATAATTGATTTAGCGGCCAACAAAAGATCGTCGTTGACATTTGATCGTTTTTGCGGTGAACGTAAATCCGCCAGCAGTATGTGGTTTCTTTTTTAAGATTAAACATGTGCTCTTATGACATATTGAGCCGAGTAAGCAGCTAGAAAACCCTTCAGATCTGATGGGAGATTTCTAGTCGTTTGATAAGCTGCTCGCTTGCCACAATAGGGCTCAAAATCATGCCTAAAAATAACCTCTTCGCCTAAAGAAAGGAACTGGAAAAAGGATGGCACTCACCAATAAATATTCTTAAATGTTCTTGATTTTTCCTGTCAAAAAATTATTCAATTGTTAACTGATTAACTCGATTTAGAAATTATCATGAATCTTAATTAAATTAGCTGTTACTCATAAAAACAAAAAAGAACGAAACTACTAAACGGAAGTCACCAATTTTTACTTTAAATTTTTGTTCGACGAAATATTTTCTTTTTAAATAAATTTTTAATGATTGGAATGGAAATGATAATTAACTAAGCAAGAAAATAGTCAGTTCCTTTTACTTTGAATTCTTAGGAAGGTAGAATTTTGTTGATGACTTTTTTCCGGTTAATCATCACGCGCCGGTATAGCTCTAAGGACACGTGGATTTCCTGAAGGACGTCTTTTCGCCAGTCCACTTTATCCGAAGTCATCACCTTCAGAAAGCTTTGCCTGTACTGCCCACATTTATTTTTATTCTTTTTATTAATATTATGCTGTATTTGTGGCAATCAGTAGAAGATATATATATCAAGCAATGGAAGGCTTTGAAACTGTTCTAAAAATGTTTTCAAAACGTTCAAACTGAAATTTCGATCGGTTAGCTCTATAACCTTCATCATCATCATCATCATCATCATCATCATCATCATCATCATCATCGCTACCATCATCATTATCGTCATCATTATCATATCATCATCATCATCATCATCATCATTATTATTATTATTATTATTATTATTATTATCAGGTTGCCAATTCCTGTTTGATGGAGAGGCTGACTACAATCCTCTTAGAGTTTTATCAACTGGATCTGCCCATCAAGTAATGTTTCCTTCGATCGACTGTACGATCGACCAGTCAGCCTCGCGCTACCGAAAGTGTGATGGTACATGGACTACAATCAGCGTTCAATCGAACATATTTTGGTTTTTGCCGCTAACGGAGACTCTTGGTTATAGACAATACAGATATACCATGAAGGTAGGGTACCAACTGTAAAATCCGCTATATAAAACTCCAAACAAATACTACATGATGTAGACCTCGTTATGCGAAAAATTATGGGGTTGAGTTGGGAAGTTTCTTTACCACCTTACAATATTCTAAGAAAACTTTAAGTGATCGTGCTTTCTCGCCCGCCGCGCCTAAATTTTGGAACAATCATTCCTATTGAAATTAGGAGTTCCAGTACTATTTTATCTTTTCAAATATCAGCCTAAGACATTCTTATTTACGAATTCTTTTTATTGATATTATTCTTATTTGTATGTATATAATTAGTTTTTACTTTTATATATATATATATATATATATATTTATATATTAGGATTTAGTTTATTATCTGTGAAGTGCATTTGAGTACGTATGTGGAATATATGCGCAATACAAAATAAAGTTGTTATTATTGTTATTATTATTATTATTATCATTATTATTTAGATTGCTAATGGTTATATTTTATATTGAATAGTTTATTCATTTAATTAATAAGAATATTTATGAGATTATTTTTTTTAGATTATTACTTTAGAATATTAAAAAAGAATAGAAAAAATAAACATTATTATTATTATTATCATTATTATTATTATTATTATTATTATTATTATTTAGTCCCATGACCATGTGCGCTACTACAAGACTTTGTTTTCTAGGAACTGATGTATTTTTAGATCACAAAAAGAAAGCACGTAGGTTAAGTGTACTCCAGCCAATTTCCAATTTGCCCTACATTTTTTTCTGTTGATTTGGAAAAAAAGCTTTGTCTTGCATTAGTTAAGAGCCTCTTTCTGCTTCCTTAAGCCATACGGATTTATCAGGGATTTTCAGCGAGTTACCTGCCTTTCCTACGTTTTCCATTTTAAAATAATTCTGTATAAGTTACTGATTAAATAATCATAATTATTAATTATTATTAGTTGTATTATCGAATAGAAACCTCTTAAGTTACAGAATGCACCCAAGAGTTAGGTATCATATCTAGATCTGTGATATCATTAGATTGTAAAAGTGTTGATAACCAAAACTGATTGCTTTTATTGCAGGTTGGAGCAGTAGCCTCGTTAGCAGGGAGGATCGTTAGTCTAAAAGTCAATTGCGCAAGACCTTCTAAATCGTCCTGTGTTCTATTCAAGGTAGCTGGACAAATCAAATGTACGTATTATGTCAGAACGATATTGAATGCTTTTAGTTGAGAGGGAATTAATAATGAAACGTTATTATTAATATTATACCGAGTGTATGGATCAGTTTGGAATGCCCCACCCTTTGCCCTCGGACTGCACATGCTTACCACACTTCAACCCTTGAGAATCAAATATGTATTCAACAAACTAAGAGATCAGAATTTAAGTAAAGCAAAAGGGTATGGTTTTCCTCTTACTGACCATGTGTTATTCCCTTTTATTATATAATTACCTATGAAATATCTATTTTTCTCTATTTCGAAAATTGATATCTTCACACGTGAAAATAACACCATTGCGATGGCTATTCAAAAATACACGGAAAGAATTGCCTGAAAAAGCCAAAACATACTTCATTGATAATTATATAATAAACAAAATATTACATGGGAGCTTGGAGATACGCAATTTATCTTCTCGTGTTGAAAATCTCTCACTCGTTCGGTGCGCTCACTCGTGAGAGATCTTTTCAACACTCGAAGATAAATTTCGTATCTCCGCGCGCCCATGTAATATCCTCTATTTGTCTTTTCTTTATTCTACCGTTTGCGAAGTTACATAACTTTTATATGGATGTCTCTAACGAAGTTCTATACTTCTGATAAATTATTTGACTGATTTTTTCAATTATTGTACGACTTAAATCTTGACAATATCTTTTACAATGATTCTTTAGGTCCCGTTGATATAGTGAGATTCTCGTCAACTCAGACCTCTACGTTTACAGTTACGAATCCATCGACCACACAGTCATTTTCTTCCGACGCATCAACCATAAACAGTTCAACTGAGGTAAAAAAATTACATCATCTGTGATTGTGTTGCTTTTTGAAATTGCTATATAATACTGACAAATAATTCAAATGAGACAAGAGAGACAAAGAAAAATCTAACATGAGGTTGACTGTCGTCTTTCTGTCGAGTTAACGTTAAACCTAAAAACCGCGCAAAAGAATACTTGTCAACTTAATATTCCAACGTACAATTCTGAAACATTTGTAACTTGAAAATGTTCGTACAAATGTAATCTAAGATGAACAATTTTAGTAGCATGAAAAGCTACATCACTATGACATTAGTCACAATTCTCTTTAATTAACAATGTTCATACCATGTTTTCTAGGCACCAGGTCTCGAGAAAGGAGCATCAAACAGTGGTGAAAAAGGCAGATCATCAGGGACAGTCGCAGCTGTCATCGTCATCATCCTGGTCATCATAGTGGTAGCGGTCGTTGGATTTGTCTTTTGGAAAAGAAGAAGGTAACGTAATAGCCATGACTGCAAAGTCATATATTATAATTGGTCATTAAGGGGCAAGCAAGGTCAAAACAGTGGTCCAAAATAGGGATCCGATTTGATTGATAATAGTCGTGACTAACTGTAAAAGAGTCATGCATTATAATGGACCATGAAGGAGCAGGCAAGGTCAAAATACTGGTCCAAAATAGGGACCTTATTTGATTGATAATAGTCATGACTGTAAAAGAGGCATGCCTTATAATGGACCATGAAGGGGCAGGTAAAGTCAAAATACTGGTCCAAAATAGGGACCTTATTTGATTAATAATAGTCATGACTGTAAAAGAGGCATGCCTTATAATGGACCATGAAGGGGCAGGTAAAGTCAAAATAGTGTTCCTAAGTCGGGACCTTATTTGATTAATAATAGTCATGACTGTAAAAGAGTCATGCATTATAATGGACCATGAAGGGGCAGGCAAGTTCAAAACAGTGAGCAAAATAGGGACCTGATTTGATTGATGATAGTCATGACTCTACCTAGTAGTGACTAGGACGAAATTACACTTCCAGCAGTGGTGGGCAACCTCACCTTTCCTCACTAAAATGTGTTTTGTAAGTCGACATGTATTCCTTCTTCTTAACTTATTTATCATTACCATTTTAATGTTTTTTATTTATTTGTTYCTTTTAGGGGTGAAAATATCCTGCTAATGGATCATCTGATTAGCATTGGTATTTTATTTTGATCTCTATCTAATTTATATTACCGACCTGTTGAAAAGACAGGGCAAATGAAATAATGGATGCAATTTATGTAATGATGTGAGCGGGATGGATAGGGGGAGG
This sequence comes from Actinia tenebrosa, assembly GCF_009602425.1. The sequence continues at coordinate 380,236 of NW_022261649.1, forward strand.
AATGCAGGTGCTTGTCTTTGCTCTAACACAAGTCCTCGTTGAAATTACGTCCGGGAAGGGAGGAAAGGAAAGAAATAAAGTAATAAAGTAATAGATGAGAACATGTGGACCGCATGGCACTAATGAAATACATGAAGATATAGAAATATAGATAAGTTATAGTGCTTGGGAACGAGGTTATTCCGCGCGAAAGCCCTTGGAATTCAATTCGGAAAAATTAATTTCCGACCTCGCTGGGAATCGAACCCACGACCTTCGGAATTGTACTAATTGTAGAGCATCGGTAGTACAATTCCGAAGGTCGTGGGTTCGATTCCCAGCGAGGTCGGAAATTAATTTTTCCGAATTTAATTCCAAGGGCTTTCGCCCGGAATAACCTCGTTCACAAGCACTATAACTTATCTATATTTCTATATCTTAATAAAGTAATAGTTACCTTTGTTATTGTTAATTACAAACAGCAAGAAAATTTCGATCTCCACCTTCAACAAAGAAAACAGAAGAACCTGAGGAGCAGATCTATGCAGAAATAACAGAACAGCCAGCTGCACAAAGRCTGGTCACATATAGCTCTCCAGCTTATGCAGGTACATGCAGATGCAGTATTTCTGAGGTTCTTTATAGCAGTGGACATTCTTCTTGACGCGGCAGCCATAGCACTTCAGGATAAGTTTAACCAGACGAAAAAGGCCCATCATTTATATGAAGATTGCAGGCTCGCAATTGGCCCCCTTTCGAGTTTCTAGATTACAGACTCATTTGCTCAGGCTAAGCCTCGATTTTGTGAAGAATATTGACGTTTTCCAGTCAAGGTCCGTCAAGTTTCAAAGTGTTCGTATTGTTGAACTTGTRCATTCTTTACTTTACCGTTGGTATTTGCGAGTAATTAGACACTTATGGCTTTAGGCTTAGCCTCAGCAAATGCGTCTGTAATCAAGAATCACAGCGATAATTTGGAACTCGAAAAGGGTCTTTTGCCTAGACTGAGTCGATCATGCCTTATATTAACTTCTGCTTTTCGAATTCCTTTATAGACCCAATCCACCTAAGCATCGATATTATATATTTTTCCATTTAAAGATGTATAACATCCTTCGGCCCGGTGTTTGTCAGAGTTGTATTTATTTTTATGAGTCTACTAGCTGATGCGTAACCATTAAACAAAGAAACGCAACTATAGGAAATGACATGAGGTCTGGAATAGGAAAGCAGTGGATTTGGTTGTTCTGGTTGTGTGGTGTTCATTATCCTATTATAAATCAAATATTTTCATTTTAGAAGTCTACAACTTTGCCTTGAATGACCCAAACTCGGCATACGCAGGTCCAAACCAGCAACACAATAGGAATTTCCCTAAAATACCAGACGAAGCGCCTACCGATGAACGAGGGTACATGGTGCCAGTTGACTCTCCATTTTATAACAGAGTACAAGAGAATGACCATCAGAATACAGACAGTAATGGCAAGAGTAAAAACCTCAATACATTTAGCAAAAGCCAAGATCATCAAAGGTCTACTCATGGAGATGGAGTAGGAAATAATGACGTCGCGCCTTTATATGTCAGTCTTGAAGTTCCTGACGGACAGAATACAAAACATAATGACAGACAGACTTCAGTTTATACTCGACAGCCAAATTCTCCTGATAGGGGTGGGACTGGAAGTAGTTTTTTATCGCCTTCAGCAGTATTAGGAACCGAGGGTTCAGCAGGCGACAACAGATTTGTAGCTAAACAGAGAAGAAGACCCCCAAGCCCGCCAAGAAAGATAAAATAATAAAAAAATAATATTAATTAGAACTAATAACATGATAATATGATAATCAATTAAATGATGAAACATTGCCCATTGCGGCACTATGCATAGTGTAAATAATATTGATGAGTGATAAAATGATGATGAAAAAAGGTTATTATACTGTGTGGGAGTTAATATTTTATTTCATTTTATTTCCCTTCCCCCAATTTCCTATAAAATGACACGAATAGATACAACGATGAGAGAGATTCAAGAAACTATCACAGGCACACATACGAATCTAACCTTAAATCTGAGGAACCCAATGGCCCCTACATTTATTTTATACTCTCGGGAAATACCTGTTGCAAAATATAAAGGAAACCATTCTCGAAATAGTCACACAAGAATTTTTAAAGAAGGTTCAGCCGTCCGTACGTTATGCCAATCATGCATCGTTAGCCAACCATTTCCTTTTTTCACAATGATGAATTATAACTGCAATATTTCAATACAACATGACTTGTTTACTAACATTTCCTTACCTTTTCGCTTTATTTTTTTCTGTTTCTTGCCTTGAGAAGTACTATACCATCAATAGAATTTCAACTCCTTCTTTATCAAACGAAGTGGACGTATTCGACGTTCCTGAGTCTCAATGCCCATCTATATCGCAGTGTTCTAACTACAACAATACGGAGAGTTCGGCAACTGGGCCAGCATGTAAGTGTACCTGTCTATCAAACGCCTCGACGTTTGGTCTTCTAGAAAGATCATGGTCTTGTCTGAAAAACACTGAAATGAGAGCACAGTCAGGTTTGTTTAGGATACAATTTTTTTTCATAAGATAATTCCTTTAATATACTGACTCTTGACACTGTGACGTAGTACAAACTTGACAACAAATGTGAATCTAAATATCAGTTTTTCTTCTGAAGAACTCGTCGAGGGGGATGCTGTTGAAAGTCCCTGAAATGATCAAATTATTCGGCATCACTTGATAAGCTTTTTAACATAAAACATAGTGAGTTCAAGTCGATTCTTATGATGTCATAATTTTACTTTTGTCCTCATTCATCAAGATCGCTAACAATCGATCGATATTGTTCACAAAACGAAATAATCATTCTATGAATTCGTCTCAATTTGTACTTAGATTTTTATTATTTCTGTCATAACATGCTAAAATGAAGAGCAGCGCCAATCGCGATAGCCACTATCTGAGCGTTGATTTTCATATTGTCTATGAGTCAAATCATAAGTCGCCACTGATGTGTCAACTTAAACCGTCAAAGAAACTAAATCAGTAACGACATTTCCAACACAATTTACATGAGCATTTTGAACTATTTTGTTCCGATTTTTAGGCTGCCAATTTATGTTTATACCTGAAAACGATGAAGACCCTTTCAGAATCTTGAAGAAGAATGAGAGTCCATTACCTACAGCAGTTCTGCCATCAAAGCAGTGTTCCATCGACATGCCATCTTCTAAGTACTTCACATGTGACGGTACATGGGCAGAGTTAGATCCTAATGGTACAACGGCCAATCCACTCCGCATATCAGTCAAAAAGAGTCAAATGTCTAATCCTGAACATCACGAGTATTCATTTAAGGTAAATTTATTTGACATTTTATTCAATTAGTTTAAAACATTTCAGTGATCTTTTCTCCTTTACGTAGATCACGAAATTTCGCATAATCAAAAATTTTGCTCACTACCTTCACCCCGTCCTTTCTTCCTTCCTTCCTTCCTTCCTTCCTTCCTTCCTTCCTTCCTTCCTTCCTTGTATGCTCGTTTGCTTGCGCATGTGTGCTTAATTGCTTGCATACTTGCTGGCTTCCTTGTAATGTCCTTGTACAAGTCCCTCAGTTGGTCTATTGGTTCCATTTTTATTCATTTAATAATTTAGTATTTTGTGAGTAATTCAGAAGATTTCGTGTTCCTTTAGGTTATAGATGTTGCTTCACTAAAAGGAAAAATTATCAGCCTGCAGTTTAGGTGTACTCGAAATGGGGGAATGCTTCAGTCATCTTGTCTTGTCTTCAAAATGGAGGGAGCATTCAAATGTAAGTACCCGATTAAATGGAAAGAGACGCCAAAATATAAAACCCAAAATGAAAGAAGCGTCCTTCATCTATGAAACCTTGCCTTCATATTGCAAAATAAAGTATTTTTATATAGCGGATGCACTTATGATTTCTTTTGTTGTATTGGTCCCATGCAGGTCCTGTAAACCTACTCCAATCTTCATCAACTAAGAAGCCAGTGGTAAAACCCACAACGTTTTTATTTAGCTTACCAAAGCCAAGCCACAAGGTTAGAATCCCAAACCAGATAGGAACACACACACTATCCAACCGTTATCATCATGAGTAAGGATGACATTCCCCTTCCCCCCCCCCCCCCCCCCCCCCCCTGCATGATATACAAACTTGGATTCGAGGGGCCCTTTTGCTCTAGTGGTTGTCGTTTGCTATTGCACTGAGGCATGACCTCATCCTGCTTGACAGGAGCAAAAGGTCCTTTGGTGATTCTGACGAGATACTTTTGCAGTGAGTTCTGCTCTAAAACTGACATATATTCACTTTCCGATTAACTAAGACACCAGGTGTAGAGTCTGAGGAAGACGAAGGAAAAGAAGCTTCATCAGGAACGATAGCAGCTGTTGTCGTCATCGTCTTCTTTGCTATACTTCTGGCAGCATTCATTGGCTTTGTAATCTGGAAGAGAAAAAGGTAATAATGCAAAACGAACTGCAACTTCATAGTCTGGCATTGATTCTGTTTCCGGCTATGGTTGACAATTTGAGTGATGCGCCAAAACTTGAAATCGCTTTAGCTCATAATTACTGGGATAAACAGGATAATATATTAAGCAATTAAAAAAATTCGAAACTGATTTCATCTTTATCTTTCTTTGACAGAGGAGAAAATTTGAGGATTATTGAACAACTCGCACGTTTAGGTATGAAGATGTTTGTCGGTTATTTTCGCTAGTTGACCTAAGTCTGTCCTGCGTGTAGTGAATTACATCACGTCATAAGTAGCTCCGTTGACGTTAATCTGCCTGCAACTGGGTTTTGTCCAGTTACATCTGCAGCTACGTTTTTCTTATTCCATTTTCAGTTTGTTTAGCGAATTCCTACCTTTTTGTCATTTTAAAATAAAGATCTTCTATCCTTTGTCAGTGCTAAGAAGGTATTATTTTCTTCAGGAAATGGAAAGCAAGTGGAACCCGACGAAAATATATACGCAGAAGTAGCTCAACAATCACATGTAAGACCAACACAGACAAGGACAGATGTCCTGACCAAAGGTAGGTTTGGTAGCAAATAGCTTTTCCTGGTTCAGTCAACATTTGTGGTGGCCCCTTTTAACAATCGCTACTGTTTGGTTGGTGATGGGGCCATCAAGTACTTGGCTTCCCTAGCTGTGCGAACGTCTCTCGCGCGACAGACAAAACATCAAATTCAACATCTCTGCGATAACTGCAAATTGTGATTGCTGGTCTGGTTAGCGATTCAACCTTTTACTCTAGCTCTGCACAACAGATATTCATGGTAACTTTACCAAGTTTTTTCAAGTTTCAAGTTTATTTTTACAAAAATAATGACTATGTATACACAATTTATCACCCTCCCGCAAATAGCATAAAGCTAATCTAGGCGGGAGGCGATATATTACATTAAATAAATATTAGAAGATTTACAAATAAAATATGACGATAAATAAATGAAAAACTAACAGTTTACTTAAAATAAAGAAACGAAAAGGGGGGAAAAAAGGAGAAAAAGGAAAAAATGATACTAACCAAGTATTGAAAATCAAGAAATAATTATTTATAAATAGTCGCAATATATAAAGACTCAGTCCGAGACGTTCAAAGTATAATGTAGTCTGTCTACAATAGTGGAAGTGTCAACATAGCTATAATTTACCAGCAATCGATCATCATTCTTTAGGTATTTTCACTCCCATTAATGTTTTTGTATCAAATACAGGGATCAACAATGATGGTTTTGGAGACTCCGCGTCAAAACGTTTGCAGCAGTACGATGGTTCTTTGTATGCGGAAGCAGATTTTTTAACCACAAATGAACATTCTGTTGATGATGCTGAGGGATATTTGGTACCTGTAGATTATCCTCTTTACTTAGAACTTCAACCTCCAAAAGAAAGTATACAAGAAGAAAATCCCAAATCTGAGAATGYGTTGCTAAATTCTTTACCTGATGATGCTGAAAGCTTTGATTTGCATTCTTATGAAGTCCTTGACGACCCAAATGATCAGACCACAAATGGTTATGCGGGGACGTCAACCGCTCCTCAAAGTGACACTCCTGAGGAATCGTGTAGTGGTCGTGTTGGGAGTAGCAATGGTAGTCCTACAGCAACAACTAGACCTTCTGCAGCAGGTAATAAAGGACCCGTTGCCAAGGAGAGAAGAAGACCACCGAGCCCACCAAGGAAAGAACATAAGGCTATTTCATCTTCTGATAAAGACAACAAGCATGACAAGTTGAATATACGAACTGATGAACATGGCGCATTAGAGGATAATAGACTTGATAATCATTGCAAATCCAATATGTATGAAAGTCTCAAGGAAGACGAGAGAGTCACCTCAATATATGAAACACTTGATAGAACAAATGACTTAAACAAGTAAAAAATGAACAATTTAACACTGATGATTATTAAATTAGAAAAAGATAATTTAAAATGAGTATTGTTATTGCGTGTAAGTGCAAAAACCTTGATAGATCTAACTATATATACCTCAAAAGGTATAGGCTAAGACCATATGCGAAAAGTGACAGGAGATAGGTCATTCCAAGATACAAGAATAGCTGGAATGACTTGTGTTTCTGCTACTTTTTCGCGTCAAGAACAAGGACCTTAGTGTTGAGACTGATTTATTGTTCTTTGTATTCAATGAAACCATTTAGATGTCGGAATGACCTATCGCCTTTGGGGATGACAACTTTTTTGAAATAAGTGTATGGAAATATGCCAGCAACAAAAGTGTTTCGACAGAATCCAGTGMTTTATTTTGTCATGCTGTTAATGTTGATCAAAAGCACTTTCCATAACTGAGGTTCACTTTTAGGATATAAGTGGAAAAATGATTCGAAGACATGGTACGGTTAAACTAATTAAAACTGAAGTTATTTTGTTATAACTGATTAGTATTATTCAATGACAAATTAAAAGACCTAACTCATTTATCTGTTATGGAAGCAATAGCAATAAAGACACGATGATATATAATATACTACTTTATATAGGCATTGTTGTTCAACCATGAACTCGTTAATCAATGCACAAAAATAACCGACTTTTACTGCATCCTGTTAATTATTTAAAAGCTCAAGATTTCCAAAATAAATAAGGAACTTCAGCCTGTGGCGGTCAGTAGTGAAGTYGTTGAGCAATGAAATTTTTACTTCTTTGTATTTTCGTTCTTGCACCATCTGCTGCTGTTTCTAAAGGCAAACAAGGATACACTATCATGCGAAAAGCCCAAGCAGATGGTTCGCCTGATATTTTTTGGCTTCCTTCAACTATGTGCGATGATTCAGATTCACAATGCAAGTCATTTGAAGAATCTGCCTTCACTAGTTCTGGTGGTACATGTGAATGTATCTGTCCAAATGGATCAGCCACCTTTGGATTCCATAACGGGAGCTGGAATTGCATAGATAACAAAGTATTCAGGAAACAGGCAGGTTTGTTATTTAAAGCATGATTTCATTCCCTTTTTTGTTCGTAATCATGTGCTTTAGCTGAGGACACATCAAGCCGTGCAGAAAATCTAGCTAGTTAACATATTACCCATATATATATATTACAATTATACTATTTCTAATGTGAGATGTACCAGTTCCTTATCTAGCGTAAAATTTTCCTAGAATATCTAGCATGAATTTCCTGAATACTTTACACTTGAGCACATATTTATTATGGTATGGGAAAGCGTAATAAAATTATATTGGGCGTGTTGAATGGTCTCAAAACACTGCGACATTCCCAGGCATTGTGTGTGTGTGTGTGTGTGTGTGTGTTGTGTGTGTGTGTGTGTTGTGTGTGTGTGTGTGTGTTGTGTGTGTGTGTGTGTGTGCATACGTTTCATAGAGGTACTTAACAAAATCTCCCGCTAACTTATCATTAACTTTTGTCTTTGCGCCCAGTAGTTACAGTGATTCTTTTTAAAAGCTTGAAAAATCTCCGTAATTCTTGATTACATTCCAGATTGTAAATATAGATTTGAAAAAGAGCGTGACGACGGTGACTCTATTAAAGTATTGTCGGCAGGCTTCCCTTACGTCGTGTATCTTCCTTCTGGTCCGTGTTCGATCAGTTTGTTCAAATCAAGATACTTTCAGTGTAATGGCATATGGACTGGATTAAAGAGCTCGATATTCATGTCCCTAAATATATCAGATAATATGACTTTTCATGGGCATAGAAATGGAAGTTCAAGGCAATATACATTGAAGGTACAATTATTATTGTGCTTCGCGCCGTAACGAACACTTCCAAAAGTTTTAAATTTCCTTTTGAGATCTTTTTGATAGCTTTTTAATTGCGCTTTTTTACGCTAGCCATTCACGTATCGCCGCTTCACTTTGACGTTTCGATAGGTGGAGTATGTATATCATATCGAATCACTAATGTGAAGCGCAGATACCTAATTGGTTAAGGGCAAAAAGCCGATTAAAATTTGTCAAAAATGTTAAAAAGAAAAACAATTGTAGATGTGTTAGCGTTAAGGCGCGAAGCACAGTAGTTACTATGAATGACTACTCCTCCTGACCTTGGGGGACGTCAGTCCATATAGTATATCTCTTTATGATATCCATCAGGACATGATGTATATCCATCAGTACACTTGCTATCCATGATATCACCATTGCAGTACACTTGCTATCCAAGCCATCATCATTGCAGTACAAGCCAACATCATTGCATTACACTTATTATCCATGACATTATCATTGCAGTACACTTGACATCCATGACATCACCATTGCAGTGCACTTGCCATCCATGACATCACCATTGCAGTGCACTTGCCATCCATTACATCACCACTGCAGTACACTTGCCATCCATTACATCCTCATTGCAGTACAATTGCCATCCATGACATCACCATTGCAGTACACTTGCCATCCATGACATCATCAATATTTTTTTATAACCATGACATCACTGTCAATTACTTGCGCTTATCACTCAAGAGGTCTTTACTACGATATGAAATCATAACACTTTTTCTTTCACTTTTCTTTGCTACCATAACCTTTATTTAGGTTGGCAATGCAAGTTCTTTGACAGGAAGGATTGTCAGTCTTCAATTCAACTGTAGTGAACATTCACCATCTTCATCGCCTTGCCTTTTATTTAAGATCGCAGGAACAATAACATGTGAGCTCAGGAATTTATCAGGTCCTATATCTTTTACACAGTCCTCAACAAGGAGAAGCTATTCTTCATCATTTTCACAACCTTCAGCGAAGCTTACCAAGGTAGCACACTAATCCTTAAACGACTTACTATTCCAGAGAATATATTCTCGTAAATCATCAAAATACCTATTTGCCTATATATATCGTTTAATTTATAATTTTAAAGCTAAATTTAATTTGACATTTTTATATCAAAGAAGCCCTACAAAACATTTTCTAAAGCATCTTTGTTGATGTTGTCGTTGTTTTTATTTTTATTGTTGAGTTGTTGTAGTTGAACGATTTCTTAAAAAAAAAAAACAAGAAGTTCATAAATTTTTGAAATCTAGTAGTTTAATTATCGATTCTCTAATTTATGCCTTAATTTTGATGTTTTTTATTATTCTTTTCTTAAGTCAACAGTTTTGTTAAGTCATAATGAGGAGTGGAGGAACAGTGGAGGAGTATCACCACTAGAAACAGGAACAATTACAGCTGCTGTCATTATTGTAGTCCTCGTCATTACCATCACTGGGGTTATAATCTGGAAGAAAAAAAGGTAACGTTAAACAAATTATGTTATGTACAAACTAATTTTTAGTATTATTCATTATCATAGCAATAAGGTAATGGTATTTGAAAAAGGCTCCATATACATTTATTGCAAATAATGAAAGTCAGAGTAATGCAATCAACCACAAAACATCATAGCTTAATGGCGAACATTTTTCTTTTCAGGGGAGAAAATGTGTGGTGTAAGGAGAGAATCGCAACCACAGGTACAAACTTTATTCAGTTTTAAACACTAATAAAGTCAGATTATATTTACGATTATTACTAAAGATTATAAACTAATAGAAATATAAGAATATTGCAAATACTAGCTATAGACCGTCTACAGCACGTCGTAATGCAGCTCAATTTGGAGGACATATCAATAGGTTTCCAATTCTTAGATTAAAATTCTATTGTTTTGTCTTCAAAATTGAGCTGCTYTGACGTCAAATGCAAGGGGTCGTTTATACCACATTGACGTGTGTTGGTAACGAAGGGAATATGAACTTTCGAGTTGCTCATCAAAAGGAACACACAGATCTTATTAAAAATTTTAGGGTGGAATACCGGTGGATATTTTTTCGAGTCTCCGGGCTCGCCAAAATTCAAAGACGAGAAAAATGTGCACTCTTATTCCACCCAATTTATCATGCAATTGAGCTTACCTGTTCCCAAAAAGAAAGCTTTAACACGAATATTCTTCAAAAAACTAGTTTTCCAAACCGGTTTTTTACTGTAAAAATATGACAAAATATCGCAGGATATATCGCAGGATATTTGTACTCACTCCAGGCTTTGTCCTACGATATTTGTACTATAACTTGAATGGTTGGCTAATAAATTTGGTTTCTTTAAAATTCATCTTTGTACAAATTCTATTACATGTTTCTCTTTTTTACCAAGTACAAATAATTTGTTTCTGGTTAGCTAAGGAAGAAAGTGACGAAGGAGAGCCGACCAACGATCCGATCTACGATCAACCCCTACAGTTTAGACCGATTCACGCTGTAACAAGAGGTAACTAAGGTTTTTTTTCTTTTTGTTTGTTTGCTTGTTTGTTATGACGTGATTGAATTTGAAACGTCTCTGTAATTTTCAACAAGCCGACTTTCATTTGTAGGAACCACCAACAATGGTTGCGAGGACCGAGACTCAAGATACGTCTCTAACGACCAACTGAACGCAAACTTTTACCGTACGGTAACTATTTGTGCAATGAGAAAAAGTGGGTYGCTCAAAAATGATAAGGAAGAGCAAGGGACGCGTCCAGCCTCATCCTCATCGTCTTTATATATCACACTCCAGGATCTACAAACTGCACAACAAGAGGAGGGCCACGAGCAAGATAATCCACGTGATTCTGTCGTTAGTGCAGAGAAATTATTGACTGAACGCGATGGGTATTTGGTGCCTCACCTATATACAACACAATTAAAGCCAAACTAACTGCCCCAAAACGAACAATGATACAGCAGATAATGAACCTTGAGTAAAACTTCGGCTTGCGATCATTAATAATTGATTACTGAGAATGAAGAGTAGCCTTTGGATGTGAAGTCTCGTACATCTGTTCAAGATTAAAAGAAGTTGTTAAGGCCACGTCCACACGTATCCAATGTTCGCGTCCACACGTATCCGTTTTCGTAAAATTTGCGGATACGGACACAAAAATTTGCGGGCACGTGTGGACGCAACCCGTCCGTAAAAATAAATTTGCGGATACAAAAATTTCCGGATACGTGTGGACGGGGGGGCCTAAGATGTTAAAAAATTAGCCAGAAACGAGAGGAGAAAGTGAGGAGAAGGTGTTGTCATGACGACTAGACTGGATAGAGACTAAACTGATTGTTAAATCTGCAACTCGTTTGGATTATTAAAATCGATATTTGGTATTCGCGCTTTAGACCAAATGTCGAGACTGAGAATATTAATTAATTTAATATAAAAGGTCATATGAAAATTTTCTGCCATGCTGGATGTCAGATGTGATTGTGAGCCGCAATTAAGCCGACGTTCATTCCGCCATACTTGGATCTATATGTTCATCATTACATTTTACGCATGCGCATTGCATTGTTAATTAAGCGTACTGAGTCAGATTTGACATCTAAAATGGCGTTACAATTATCCCGCTGCAATAGTATTCGAGGCTTAGCTCAAATAAGTTATAAAAATGTTATTGCCGTGCCGCTTGTTTGCCTTAGTCCACATGATTATGACGATATATACACTTGTAAATCAAGTGCTATCTTTCATCTACTTGACTTCTAAAGCAATATAATGACATTCCAATCATTTTGAAACGATCTTATTATAGATCCGACTAAGAACTGGACTTTCCTTGCTAAAAATAAATACAGGAGGTTCTGACCAGCTTTTTTTAATCAGTTATCTTTAGTTATACATTGGATTTTTAAATAATTCAAGTTTTTTTAGACAGTTGAGAAATTTGATTCGTTTAAGATTAAATTAAAGTTTTACCTAGTTAAGAGGAATATATATATATATATATATATATCATGTAAGTAAACATTACGCCATGAAGCTAATTTGGTATATTATTGTTGATACTTGATGCAGAAATTAAGACCGGAACATATATAAGATCTAAACTATATAGCTTAATTACTTAAGAGGGGTAGTCCGTAAATGTCACCTGAGGAGTGCAGAATGCGAAAAATCGAAATCGTTCAAATTTTGTCAGAATATAGGCCTTAGTGAACTAAAACTGTTGTGTAAGTTTTTCTTCGATCGGTTAAATATTTTAGGAGAACCGCGCCGAAATCCATTTTTCAGGATCACTTCCGGTTTCTGCACGCGATTTCACCCCATTCCAAAAAGCCCTAAAAATCACAAAATTCCTTTGAATTTCTACAACAAACGATATGATTTCGTAATTTTGGGATACTAAACCTCATTTAGGTGGATTTATCAATCACTTTGCATAAAACAAAAATATTTTATCGATTTTTACATTATTTTCAATATTTTGAGCAATTTTTCTTACCCTACATTGCAAGGTCAATATCTCTAATGGTACATCGATTTACACAAATTAACTA